>SJYV01047857.1:341947-407803 GCA_006410875.1 Neotragus pygmaeus | reverse complement strand
AAAAAAAAAAAAAAAAAAAAGTATTTGGCTGTCCTGGGTCTTAGTTGCAGCACACAGGATCTTCAACCTTTGGTGTGGCACATGAGATCTAGTTCCCTGACCAGAGATTAAACCTGGCCCCCCTGCATTGGCAGCTCCGAGTCTCAGCCGTAGACCACCAGGGAAGTCCCGTAAGTGTTATTCTTAAGCATCTGCCATGTGCCAGGTGCTGCACTGGATTGCTGGGACATGCCATCATAACCTCAAGGTTGTGAGGGACCCCAGACCCCAAGGGGGCAGGGGAAGGAGAAGGCTTTTAACCAGCCCAGCTCCTGGGGGAACCATCAGTAGCTGCTCAGGGACTGGATCAGATCTCCTAACACCATCAGGGTAAACACCTGACCTCGGCCAGGCTCCTCCTGCCTGCAGTGGGAGGCCTGGGGTGGCGAGGGGGCAGGAGGAAGCTCTCAGGAGCTCGCTGGAGAAGGCCGAGCAGGGGGAGAGCATTTCCCATCACTGGGGGTGCTTGGCTCTGTTCTTCCAACCCCCACCCCCATCCATGTTTCTGCTTGAGAGGGTCCGATGGTTCCAGAGGAGGCCACGCCTAGGATGTGGGTGGGTGAGCAGGTAGGAGCCACAGGACAAGACTGGCAGTTCCCAGGGTGCTGGGTAAGGGCAACCTGTCTGGACCCTTAGCTGGAGGGACCAGGAGGTGTGCCTGGCACCCGGGCCCGTGCCAACTGCAGGCAGTTACCCGGGAACCAGGAAAGCCTTGCCCTGCCTGGAGCATTGGCCTTGGCCCTGAAAAAACCCTATTAGATCCTCCTGATAACAGGTTTCCGCTGCAGGGCCATTTGCATGGTAAGTAGGGCTTTTGTGCTTTCATCTCAAATATCTCAGCCCACCTCTCCTGCCCTCACTAAGTAAGCCCCCCTAAACACACATACTCCCCACCCCAACCCAGGCTCTCCACTCCCCACCTCTTCCCAGAAGGGGAGAGTTAGTGAGGGCAGTGTCTGGGCCAGGAAGAGGGCACATGGCTCCAGGCAGTCCTTTTTCAGAACAGTGGGGAGGGGAGCCCTCAACACCCCTGGCTCCTCTCCCCTCCCGTCATCTGAGGGGCTCCCGAGGTTTATGCTCCTGAGAAGCACCTCCCTCCCTCCATCCTTCACATTCCTCTCTCCTTGACAAGACTCACTGTCACCTCATACCTCCTCCAAGAAGATGTCCTTAGTGAGCAGCCTTAATGGCAAATTTGGCAGGTACCATTTCCCACCTTTATTCCAAGTGCTTCTCCCCACTCCTTTCACTCACTTATTTATTTAAATTTCAATATTGAGCATCAGCTTCAGGCCAAAGAAAACCAAAAGCCACCAGACTGCTCACTACATCCCTGTCTGGGTCGCAGCCTTCCTTTCCTCCCTACCTCTCTGCCTCAGAACCTCGAGGACTGAATCAGTACACNAGTGAGGTACCATTTCACACCAGTCAGAATGGCTGCGATCTACAAGCAATAAATGCTGGAGAGGGTGAGGAGAAAAGGGAACCCTCTTACACTGTTGGTGGGAATGCAAACTAGTACAGCCACTATGGAGAACAGTGTGGAGATTCCTTAAAAAACTGGAAATAGAAATTTTCTTTTCATCAAAGAAATGTAACTCAGAAAAGTTTCTTGATATGTAAGAGTCCATCAGTAAAGAAAACTCACCTTTATGAAGCTGAAATGACACACTTCTTTTCACCTAAGTTTTAGACCATCATGAGAACTAAGTGGGAAAATGAAAGGAAGGGACTGTGCATTGAGCCTTGCATGCTAAGTGCTCCTGAATTACAGTCACCTGTGAACTGAGCTCTGTGGCAGTCGTGAAGAAGAAAGAACGCTGGCCTGATGACCAGTGCAGAGGTCAGCCCAGGTCTACATGGTCAAGTTAATGGCTTTTGACAAGTCACTGAACTTTTCAGACCTTTGCTATAAAATAAAGATAATTCCTTTCCTGTGTACTTTTAAAAACACTAGATGGGTGTCATCATTCTAAATTAATTATTAACTGTAAAATATCTTGCAAACATATTATTGTGACCTTTAACAATAATTTCATACCATGAAGATCTGACCAACTGTAACAGAAATAGAATTTGGTACAGAAATAATTAGAGGGTCTTTAAGAAGCATGGTAAGTCTCCTGCAGACTTTCCTTTGTCACTAACTATAAATATCTGCCTAACTTGTGAGTTATGTTTGTGGATGTGGATAGTCACTCCACAAAGAAACCTGGGGGTTCCCATCAGGCCTTTGAGCAAGAACTCAACCTTTATGTGCAGGTTTTCCTTCATTTGTCAAAAGGGGGAAATTAATCATCTCAAACAGGCCAGGGGAATGTACAGTACAGGAATTCACAAAAACTCACATTGTACATACAGATATGGCTCCTAGCACACAACAGGAAAAACCCCCATGATGCTAGCCTAACCCATCCAACTGCTAAGTCAATATTTTTTAATGTTACAAGTCAAACATATTGGAAATAATTTATATAAGGAACCAATTGCTTCTTCAGTTAAGTCTCTGAGTTTGAGAGCAGAGCATTTCTATCTTTAAATGGACTGGAGTGAGAAACCAGTATGCCCATTTCACCAATATATTTTTACTCTCTATTGCCTGTCCTGACACATTCCGGACATAAACAGGCACCTTCCTGCTTTGGTGTCCATGTATCTCCATTTCTATCTGAAGAAGATTCCAAACCCAAAACTTTGTTTCTATATGAACCAAGGAGGAGACTTACTACATACCTCAACGTGTAGAACATACTCGGCTGCATTTGTGCCGTCTGTGACCTGCAGTAGTATGTCATCCTGAAATTCCTCAGATCCATCATGCTGATATCTGTGGGGATGATAGTTGTCACTAGTCACTCAAGGCCACAGCGTGAGTGCACTGAGATTGTCACAAGAGCTTTTCCATGGTCTGGGCCCTATGTTCAATCAAATAAATATATAACAAAACTCCCAGTATAATCTTGAAGTCACTTACATAAATATTCAAGCACGCTTGACGGTAAAATTGCTCCACCTGAAATGTGTTCTGTGCATTCATAACTTGTGCCCAAATCAGAAAGCAGCCCTTTAAGTTGTCACTGTGAAAATGGGAAGCAGTGGATATAGCTCTGCCTACATACAGAAAACACTGCCTGGGGCAAAGGCGACCCTGAGGCTGAGCAGTGTCAGGCAGAAGGGACAGTGAGTGGGTTTTGGCGATTCTCCCTCCTCACCCACTTTTAGGGCTAATCCTTCTGTGCTCCGAATCAGTTTAGCCCTACCCTAAAACCTTATCTATGCATTACTCACCTCCTCTCTCCTGCCATTTCTTTCTAGCCAGTGACTAGGTCTTTCCCTCTCAACCTAAGAAGATTCTTGAATCTCTTCAGACTTAAAAATATTTTTTTTTCTTGATCTATTCTTGACACTACTTTCTTTTCATTCTCCAGTCAGGTTTCTTAAAGTACTTGTCTAATTCTAGACTTTCCATTCACTCTCCAGTCTACTGTAGTGATACACTGTAAGTTTTAAATAATTGTTGAACTGAGCCATATGTCTGATACTGACTCATTCATGCACCAGTTAGGGATTCAATTCCAGTGGTGGAGAAAGCCCACCTCCAACCTCCAGTTTCCCTCCCAACACTGCCTCCTATGCTTTATTTTGTCACGCTCCCTGATCAAAAGTAGACTGACATGTGATAATATGCTAATTCAAATAAATTTAACCATGCTATTATCCTTAAAGGGCCAAATAGTCTAGGAATACACATTCCAAAGTATGGCAAGGGAATCAAACAGAATTTCTTTTAAAACCAGACTCCTCCACAAACTTGCTAAGTGACCTTAGTTAACCTCTTTGTGCCTTAGTTAACTCAACTATAATATGGGAACAGAACCATCTACCTTATCAGGTTTGGTTGCTGTGAAGTTTAATGAACAAAACATAATTGCAAGCCTCTAGAAGAATGCTTGAATTATAGTTCAAGAATGCTTGAACTATGTGCTGGCAAAATTGGTACTTTTTTTCTATCCATCATTCATTCCCTAGAAAGAATTAACCTGAACAGAGCTCTCTTTCTAACGGGTAGGAAAGAGCTGAGATCTTGGGGTCGGGGGAGAGAAAATTTTAATGAAAATAAGAGTAGTGAAAAGAGCCTAAGATATTGGAAGCTGTAAATAAAACAGTGTAACTAAACTTCTGGATGAAAATGCTCTTCCTGTACACAAATCCCCCTTCTTTGTCAATTTCCAAATGCAAAACTAGGCTTTTGAGGCCTATACTTTATCAAAAAGACCAAATTTCTAATTTGCAACTTGAATTTGTACAAGTGAGAGATTAACCAATATGTCTACCTGACAACTGCTTTTGAGTATCTTGCATTATTTTACAGAGAGTTTTACTAGATTTTTTTTTTTTTTAAGTGTCTTACATAATGACATTAGGCAGAGGAAAGGAACATCTTCAAGGTGAAGGGAACTATTAATACTATAGACCCTATATATACTGTATATATAATACTATAGCTCTGTGANATTTTACAGAGAGTTTTACTAGCTTTTTTTTTTTTTTTAAGTGTCTTACATAATGACATTAGGCAGAGGAAAGGAACATCCTCAAGGTGAAGGGAACTATTAATACTATAGACCCTATATATACTGTATATATAATACTATAGCTCTGTGAAGCAGGGATTACTCTGTCCCTGACAATAAGAGGCCCAAGCACTAGTCTGTGTCCTGCCTACCTAATCTACTCTACTTATTTGCCTGCAAATCACCTCTCCAGTAGAATGGATTAAAAAATCACACTAAAGACATCAATCAACAGAATTCTATCCCAGAATTTCCGGGGTTATGAAGTTGCCTTTTCTGAAAGCCAAATTCAGTTATGTAGATTAGCCTTATAGATTAGCTCAGACTCAATTCATCTAGTTTGACTGCTACCCTTTGTGATATATGCTGTTGCAGCAAATTTAATAATCATGGCAATTCAATTTTTGTTGTTCAAATATTCATAATATCATTCCCATCAGTACAGCAAGCCAGAGGGGAAGAAAACGTCTGGAGGGAAAACTAAAGGGTTGCTATTTCTAATGTTCAACTGCCCCTTGGATGTATTAGGTGGCATGTTGCTACTCCTGCAAGAATTGAATAAACTTCTTACACTGCCTCACAATTGATTCAAATGGGAGCCAAAGCACGAAAAACAAAGAATCCAGGAAATGTTCTAACCTAAGTTTTAAGGCCTGGAGGTCTCCCCAAGAAAACGTGGCCCCTGTGTCTAGAGAGAATCCGTCTAGCTCCACTGTTCCATGCTGAGGCAGACTCTGCAAGGAGAGGTGGACGTTGTCTGGTTCGGTGTCCTCGTCAGAAACCAGGACATGCTCTGTGCTGATGACACACTGACCTCCCTCAGCCACTCTCAGAGGTTTGGTAAACACCTAGAAAGAAGGAGGAAACATTTAAAGCCTTGTTCATGAGGTGTACCTGAAAACAGAACTCATGAAAGCAACAGAAAACGTCCAGCATCATCTTTACATGTCAGTCCAACTTTCAAGAATGTTCTGAAGGGGACAAACTCATACTTGAACATCTTGGCTAAATGCTTTCAATTCTAAACACTGATGGACACAAACAAACAAGGGAGATCTAGAAACCTGAAAGCATTTCATTGATCTCAGATCCTGAATAGATCTGAGCAATCAGATCTATCAGCAGCAATCAGATTTATTATCAGTGTATGATATTTAAACTATGTATCTAAACTAAGAAAATAACATTCTTCATCATGTCTGTATCTATCATTGCTTGGCACATATGTACCTTAATTTACAAAATGAACAAAACCTATATTAAATATCCTGAGGGAAAGAACCCATGTTTTCTTATACCCTAAAAGTTCTTAAAGACTTGAGTAACTCATTGGAGCATTTAAGCATTAGGGCAGTGAGCATTTTAGAGATGGAAGTAGAATAGGGAAACTGAAGAATTCACAGGAAATAGATTCATTCAAACATTAGACTTAAATATTAAAGCCAAAAAGATAATTTTCTATAATAGAAAAAAACCCACTGCTCAATAAAAATTCACTTGAAAGTAAAAAGCAAGTTTGAACAACTTGGGATATTTATCATTACTTTGGCAGTTGGCAAGAAGTGTATTGCATGGTCAAACACAACCTGAAAATAGTCACATATTAATATAATATCTTCACCTTGGAGGTTTATAAGACTCATAATCATATTCATGCTCTGAGATCCTAGAGTAGGAAAATCTGTTAACTTTATTTAACCTACTACTTTCTCAAATTTGTATTACCACACAGAATCAAAAACAAGTTGATACAACTGGGCTACAAGTCATGGGTTTGAAGGCTCCTCACAAACACTCTGTGATGACTGCTCTGCTAATGTGAGGGCACAATGTTCTCCAAGGAAGCAGCAGTCTCTTCAGAGCAGCTGCCACTCCTAGAAAGGAGACGTTTCCCCAAGGAGAGATCTTGAAAAGGGGGTTGGGAGTGATGGGGCAAGAAATGGGCAGAGGAAAGGGAAGTGAGCAAGAAATCACAGTGTCCACGTACAACACTGCTCCATCCTCCCAGCCACCCACAGCTGCCCCAAGGGCAGCCCTGGGGTCATAGAAATGATGACACCAAGCTCCCTGGGACAACTGCCTTGTACTCTTTAATAGGCTTCTTTCAGCAAAGCAAAACATAAAGTAAGAGCCTTTTCTCCCTACAGCCACTCACTCCTACCTTTCCCAAGACCCTTACTCTCATTTGCCACACCTACATTTTCACGAATTGTAGGAGAAAGAAAGAAAGGGAGCTCACATTTAAAGAGTGTTATTATCACTGAAACACGGTCCATGTATGCCAGCCTCATTTTGTCCTGAGTTACATCAATTAAGATCCCAAGATGCTAAGTTTCAAGGAATATACTTAGCCTCATTCAATGATTTTTAAATACATATGGTTTTAGAACAACTTTCAAAGACTAAAAGCATAAGGCTAACTTACTCCCACTTTTTCATCACTCACCTTCCAGTCCCCGCCTTAGCCCAGTGTTTAGGTTTCTGGAACTTCAGGTCAGTATGGCATTAAGATTCTCTCGTGGTTTCACTCAACCTAGCAGTTTGTGGATTTTTAGCATCAGAGAACAGCTCCCATGACCATTTTCATGGAGAAGACTCATTTAATTTGACTTCTATTGTATTATTCTCAGTTCTCTATGGTACTATTTCGTCTCATACACTGTAGAAAAAATACAGAAGCCCCTATGCCTCTTGAGACCTAAGTCCTCATAACAATTCCATTTACCTTCAGATGACAGAGGTAACCCACTCGTTCTGTTGGTTTCCCCCCTCCTCCCAACAGATCATCTTTCTCTAGCAAGAGGTTTGGATATTTTACATAAAAAAAACGACTTCTCTGTGATTGTTCTGGAAAACACGGTAGCTTCTTTGGATGATGTGCTATTTCAGTGCATGCATCTCATACACAGAAAAGGATGATCTGAATAATATCTAATCAAATTCACAGACATTCAAAACTGTATTTTCAACATGGAATGTGATCTGGTCCCCAGCAGGGAAGGAGGCAAAGAATCCCGCTTAGATTATTTTCTGTGACCTCTTGTGGGGGGCTATCTTCTACCAAAACTTGCAAGCTCAGAGGCCTGAGGGGTCAGGCCAGTGAGGTAAATGAGTGTCCTGAGCTGGATGGATACTTTGGTGACTGGGGAACATGCCCTGTCCAGCTGCTGCAGAGTGGAGATGGGGTAAGCTGCAGAAGCCAGATATCCAGAAACAAACACAGAACGATTTTATTGAGATAATTCACACACCATACAATTTACCCCTTGAAGGTGTAAAAGACAATGTCTTTTAGTATTTTCACATATTCAAAGTTATGTAACCATTATCATCAAGTTTAGAATATTTTTCACACACACACAAAAACCCTGTCTTTATCAGCAAGTATTGCCTATTTCCCCATAATCCTTCCCTCTCCCGCCCTCCCATTTCCCCACCTTCTCCTATGCTGTGCTGTGTCTCTGCCCATGGGACTCTCCAGGCAAGAATGAATGGTAGAGTGGGTTGCCATGCCCTCCTCCAGGGAATCTTCCCAACCCAGGGATCAAACCAGGTCTCCCAAATTATAGGCAGATTTTTTTACTGTCTGAGCCACCAGAGAAACCCAAGAATACTGGAGTGGGTAGCCTATTCCTTCTCCAGGGGAACTTACCAATCCAGGAATCAAACCAGGGTCTCCTGCATTACAGGTGGATTCTTTACCAGCTGAGCTACCCTGAGAGCCCCCTTGTAGTCCTAAGCAACCACTAATCTACTTTCTTTTCCTATAGACTTGCCTATCCTGGATCTTTCATATAAATGGAGTTGTACAACATGTGGTCTTCTGTGACTGGATACTTGTCTTTGAAATAATGTTTTCCAAGTTCAACCAATTGGTAGCACATATTAGTACTTTATTCCTTTACGTTGAGGATTGATATTCCAATGTATGGATTGCCACATTTCATCTATCCATTCAGCAGCTAACAAAAATTTGGGCAATTCATTACTTTCAAGTAACATATCGACTCATCAGAACAGTTGTACAGGATGGATAAGTGCCTCAGTCCCTCCGCGTGAGACTTCTGCCATACAACTTTGGGCAGGTGCAGAGATGATGGGGAGAGCACAGGAAAGGGAGCATCCAGTCTTTCCTGGTTTCATTTCAGGTGGGGACCTGGGAAGGTCATCCCTCTCTCCTTAGGGATGTAACATGGGTGGGTTCTAGTCCCCAGTGGTTCCTAATGAATGGGTAATCACACTTTGTCTTTCCACTTATGAGGGAAGGAAAACAAGCCTAGGAACAGCCACACTCATTAACCCTAGCACTCTGATGGGGCAGGGGCAGGTGGGGAACAAACTCTCATGATGAATCCTAGCCCTGAAGATAAGATGCACAAGGTAGCATCGCCTTTGTGGTCTGGTTTTAATGAGAGAGCCAAATGCTTTAAAGCTTACACAAACATGAGGGAGTGGAACAGGATAGGATGCAAGGGTCCATCTTAATTCATTTTAGAAAATTAAAGCACTTATTTAGATGACAGAGCAGCATAGCTAGTCTGTGGGGAGAGCAAATAAGCCTCTCTGGTTGCTAAGAGACTTATAATTTAATCTCCTTCCCCTGATCAACGCGTGAAACTCAGTAAAAGGGAAAGGAAATGAAAGATATTTCGACAAAGCTTTGAAAATCATGCCAAGTGATTTTCATGCCAAATAAAGCCAATGGAAAATCTCACCTTTTAGATAGAAAGTCCCATAGGAGGTGAACGACTCCCCTCCCCATGCTTGTGTTCCCTACACTGTAGTTGGAAAATAGAAAAGTCCTTGGAAACAGCCTAAAGAGAAGTGAGCATTTCGAGTAAGTCCTTAAAAACCTTCTTCTCCTTAGGTCCTCCCTCCTCTTCATCCTTTGTATCAAGCATGATACCTACCTTTGGGGCCTGATTGTCCACCGGAAGAATCGTGATGTTAAAGCAGATCCCGTATAGCGTCCCACCGTGCTGGTTGCTGACGGAAAAGGCAAACTGGACGTGTCTTGGGTGCGGACCCACATCTTGCATGGGTGGCATATAGGCCACTTTCATATGGTTCACAGCGTGCTGCAAAGCAAATCAAGATGGACACGTGGGTACCGACTGCCAGGATCAGAGACATTTAAAGACCTGGGGCTAAGAGACCCATTGGGTTAGCTTAATATGGAACACTGCAAACACTCCCATCATCAGTTTGAAGACTCTACAAAGCTCTATCTTACAAGTCACATTTTCTAAAAATGGGAGGAAAAAGAACAAAGAAACTAAGAAACTATGCCAAGTGCTTAAAGTCGGCCAACTCTATAAAACACAGGAACCTTGAATTGCAGCCCTCCTCCACCATGAAGGAGCTGTGTGATATTGGTCAAGCTACTTAAACTTGTGAGGCCCACGTGCCCTGGAGCCCGAGTTCCACAACAACAGAAGCCACTGCAATGAGAAGCTTGTGCACCCCAACTAGAGAGCAGCCCCTGCTCACCACAAATAGAGAAAAGCCTGTGCAGCCACGAAGTTCCAGCATAGCCAAGAGTAAGTAATTAAATAAAGTGATGAGGCCCCTGTTTCTTTATCTATAAAATAAATAAGGTAATAAAATAATAGAACTCATCATGAGGGTTGCCATATTCATTTACCACTTCTAACTACCATAGGGTCACAAAGAGTTAGACATGATTTAGACATTGAACAACAAACTACAGTGAGATTCAACACATTGAACCTTAAACCTGAGGTGTAGCTGCTGCCTAAGACCCCACTCAGGTCTTCAGAATACAGAACCATAGGTATAGGGAGGTTAAGGATGGATTTGGGAAAGCAGTAGATATTACGGGTTGAATTATGTCCCCCATACACACAAAAAAAGATATGCTGATGATCTAAACCCCAGCACCTCAGCTATAACCTTGTTTAAAAACGGGTGTGGCAAAACTCACAATTAGCTAAGGTAAGGCTGTACTGAAATAAAGTGGCCCTTAATCCTACACTTGTGTCCTCATAAGAAGAGACATAGGGAGAACCCAGCCATGGGTTGACAGAAGCAGAGAGTGGAGTGATCATCTACAAGCCAAGGAATGTAAGATTCCTAGCAAACCACGAGTTGCTGGGAAGAGAAAAGGGAAGACACCCCCACCCCACCCATGAACAAGGTTTTGGAGGATGGTATCCCTGCTGACACCCTGACTTCAGACTTCTCGCCTCCAGAGCTATAAGACTATACATCTCAGTCCTTTAAAGCCACCTAGTTTGTGAATAGCAGTCCTAGGAAACTAACATGTAGGTTATTAGATGAACTGAAATTGATGGAATAAAAACATGCATCAGGTCCCTAAATCAGAGCCCTAAACCAGGAACCTAAGTTGATGCAAAAGGCTGTATTGAATTATAATGAGATTTTATTATACAAACATATTCAGCTGAATCAAGCATTTTCAAATACATGTCACTTGCTTAACGGAAATGTGCAAACAGAAAGAATATAGACATCAGGTATTTGTTGCTTGTGGCGGATGTCAAAGGCCAAAATTCTCAAGTAAAAAGCTA
This sequence comes from Neotragus pygmaeus, assembly GCA_006410875.1. NCBI lineage: Eukaryota > Metazoa > Chordata > Mammalia > Artiodactyla > Bovidae > Neotragus > Neotragus pygmaeus. Next base: position 396,639 of record SJYV01047857.1, on the reverse strand, counting down.
GGAGCACCAGAGTTTCTCAGAGGACACTTTCATGTGTTTGTCAGCATTTGAGCACAGCATCATACCTGAGTGAAATATTTTAACCCTGGAGCTGCAGGAGTCTTGGTTAGCCTTGGTATGCTGTCCACCATGAATAATTTCCCAGCATCTAAGTGTCTAAAGAAAAATACAAGAGAACACATCAGCTAATTTTCCAGGTAAAAATTAAGTCACACATTAGCCTGCAACCACATTTTCTAAAGCTAAAAGTGCTCATTGTCAGAAGACATCAAATGTTCCATCTTTATATTCTCTCTTTCTATCAGGGGCAGGGACTTATGACTTACTAGCCTTAAGTCTAGTATCATGAATGCCATTCTCATCATAACTATAAAAAGTATGTACAAAATTTCTGCTCTGACATGATGAAAGGGAATCTAACTACGTGAAATGCTGTTAAGATACTCATCCTAAAAACATTTACTCACTATCATTTAGTACATAATTAAAGCCTAAGGTATATTCATGGCACTTTCTGGAATGGAATCATAGAATATGATTCTATTTAGCCTGAGATATCTAAAAATAAAGCTATGAAGACTCAATAAATTGTACCTAAAAGAAAAAGGATTCTCTTTAGAAAAAGGGATTAAAGACTGTTTTCAGCCTACTTAAGCTAAAGACACTACCAGTTGCAGGCCATTTACCTATTAACATAGCCTTTGAAGGAAGGCATGACAAGTTTGATATTAGAATTAATGCTGAACTGAATATAAGTTCATGTCTGACTAACAAAGCAAGCAAACTAAAGGACTACACAGTGACACTTTCAACTCAATCCTCAAACACAACCTTCAACCAAGAGCCCAAGTGATGACTTTTCATAGAGATACCTGCGGCTGGAGGAGAAAAATGGAGGAGCAGTTATTGTGTAGAGCAGCTCCCTGTCTTGTGATTCTGTATCTATAAAATGTAGATGTTTCTTAGTGATGTAGGCCACCTCCGTTTCCTTGACAACTAAATGCCGAGAAACTCCAGGAGCCTCTTTTGGAAGCTGGTCATCTACTGGAGTGATATGGACTGTCACCACCTGGAGAGAAATTATCTGTATCATTAACTTGAAATACCAAAAGGACATCAGAAGAAAGACACTCCAGTGTCATCCAATCAACTATGATCTTCAAAAATTTTATAATACATGTCCAGCGAAAAAGTTCAAGAGCTATTCAGAGCATGAGCTAAAAAAGGATCATTCTCCATCCACTTTTCACTGTATCTTAAGAATACAATTATCACAGTTACATTTAGTGCAGTCCCGAGTGCTATCAAATGGGCATACAACGCACAAAATATATTCCTGGTTTTAGGTTTTGTTGTTGCTCAGCCACTAAGTCTTTTCTAACTGTGACGCCAGTGACTGTAGCATGCCAGGCTCCTCTGTCCTCTGCTATCTCCCGGAATTTGCTCAGATTCATGTCCATTGAGCCTGTGATGCCATCTAACCATCTCATTCTATGCCACCCTCTTTTCCTTTTGCCTTCAGTCTTTCCCAGAATCAGGGTCTTTTCCAATGAGTCAGTTCTTCTCATCAGGTGGCCAAAGTAGTGGGCCTTCAACTTTAGTGACAGACATTCCAATAGATACTCAGGGTTGATGTCCTTTATGATTCACTGGTTTGATCTCCTTGCAGACCAAGGGACTCTCAAGAGTCTCCTCCAGGACCACAGTTTGAAAGCATCAGGTTTTACTTTTACATCTCCCTTTACCAACAGCCTGGTCTTTCTCTTCCTCCTTCCACTCTGTCATAATTCCTGGAAACCTTGACATAACTTTCGGTTCCTCTTTTTCTACCCACATAGAACACATCACTAAGTCCTAGAGTTTGTATTTATAAATTTTTCGAAACAGTGACCACACCCTCCTCCCCAGCTGTCAGCCCCACTATTCCTGATCTTGCTCCAGCTTGCATAATTTCTTCCTTGTATCATTGTAACAGCTTTCCATCAGCCCTAATTTCAATAGCTAATCTTGACTTTTCATACCTCTGGTCTTATCTTTTTAAAAAACACAAGTAAAATCAGGTTATTCACATCCTTAAAGATCTAAAAAAAGATACAAATGAAGTTATCTACAAAACAGAAATAGACCCACAGACATAGAAAACAAATTTATGGTTACCAAAGGGGAAAGGCAAGGGAGGGATAAATTAGGAGGCTAGGATGAACACATATACACTACTATATGTAAAATAGATGACCACCAAGGACCTACTGTATAGCACAGGGAACTATTTTCAATAGTTTTTAATCTATCCAGAAAAAGAATCTGAAAAAGAATACATGTGTGTGCTCAGTCATGTCCGACTGTGTGTGATCCATGGACTATAGCCTGCCAGACTCCTCTGTCCATGGGTTTCTCCCGGCAAGGATATTGGAGTGGTTTGCCATTTCCTCCACCAAGGGGTCTTCCCGACCCAGGGACTGAACCCACGTCTCCTATATCTTGTGCATTGGCAGGTGGATTCTTTACCTGAGCCACCTGGGAAGCCCTTGAAAAGAATATAACCACCCAGGAGGGACAGAATTATTCAAACTCTCTAGCATGGTATTCTGGAGAAGGCAATGGCACCCCGTTCCAGTACTCTTGCCTGGAAAATCGCATGGACAGAGGAGCCTGGTGGGCTGCAGTCCATGGGGTCGCTAAGAGTCAGACATGACTAAGCGACTTCACTTTCACTTTTCTCTTTCATGCATTGGAGAAGGAAATGGCATCCCACTCCAGTGTTCTTGCCTGGAGAATCCTGGGGACAAGGGAGCCTGGTGGGCTGCCATCTCTGGGGTCGCACAGAGTTGGACACAACTGAAGCGACTTAGCAGCAGCATGGTATTCAAGACCCTGCACAGTTTGGACACACTTTTTAACTTTGTCTTTTGCTACCTTTTAACATTTAATCTAGCACCCTGCTTGTACAAAGCAGACCCAGTCCTGGTTCCCAAACATGCCTCTCTGCTCTGGACCATGTTGTTTCTTCAGTCTGGAATGCTCTTCTCCCGTTTTCTCTACCAACTCAATTCTTTTGTACTCTTGAGGGCTCTTCTTGAAATGTTTCCAGTTTCTCAGTTGGATTTCATTTTCTCAAATTTTCATTATCCCTGACAAACACTATAATTTCATTGCCTTGCATTATTAGTTTGTAGTTTACATGCCGTCTCTCCTAGACTGTGAGTTCCACAAGAGGAGGATCACAATATAGAGGATACTGTGATCCACAGTATAGGCGGATCACATGGAATGTGCCAGTGAATGGACAGTCCTGAGTATCCCACTTGGTAATTACCTATCTTGAACAAGTCATTCAACTTTTTCGAGTGCCCATTTTCTTATCTGTAAATTAGGCATAATGTCAGCTCCACCACATCTAGCATGGTATACTGTAGGTAGGAGGCACTTTATCATGTTTTCTCACTGAATGAGTCTACATGTCCTGTTTGTGATGTTAGGAATTTTCTCAAACATTCACAGCTTTAGATCTTGCAAGGAGGGCAAGGAGATTTTGCCAAACAGTTTTTATCATCACTTTTTTCTCTCTTTTTAAGAATAATCCATGCCTGGTTGGAAGAAAGCAATTACTCTCTCTTGAAACGGAACATTTGCTTGGCATCATGAAAGCCTGATGTATGAAAGTATTAATATTCCTCTCCTGGTTTTGATGTATTTAATATTGTCACTGAAACACAGATCAGCAATGCCAATTTTTTCTAAGAAAGTGGTCTTCACAGGAACCAATTTGAAAATTAAGAGAATTCCTTTTTAAAATTAACATGCAAAGCAAAAATTAAAACATAGTTAAGCTTTTGCTATAATATAAAAAAGACTGGAACATCAGCTCAGCCACCTACAAGCTTTTGCTGCCTAGGGCAAATCATTTAATCCCTTTGGGGCTCAGTTTTTCTTTCTGCACATTGGGAATAATAAGAATGGCTACTACAGTGAAGTGTTGTTAGGATCAAACAAGATATCTGACATCAAAGAGAGTACCTGTTGGTAGATGCTCAATAAATCAATTCCCTAAATCCATTCTTCATCACTTTTAGAAAAGCATATAGCATATTTCTTTGAGCTCCTTTTTTTGGTGGGGGGGAAGGCAAGAATACCAGAGTGGGTTGCCATCCCCTTCTCCAGGAGATCTTCCCAACCCAGGGATTGAACCCAGGTCTCCTGCATTGTAGGCAGACGCTTTACCGTCTGAGCCACCAGGGAAGTCACAGAAGTCAGCTTCCCTGGTGGCTCAGATGGTGAAGCATCTGCCTGCGATGCGGGAGACCGGGGTTCAATCCCTGGGTTGGGAAGATCTCCTGGAGAAGGAAATGGCAACCCACTCCAGTATTCTTGCCTGGAGAATCCCAGGGATGGAGGAGCCTGGTAGGCTGCAGTCCATGGGGTCACAAAGAGTCGGACACAACTGAGCCACTTCACTTCACTTCACTTCACAGCATATTTACTACTCCATTATGAAGTATTTCAATAATTAAAAACTAAACCCAGTTATCAAAATAATGGAACACAATGACAGTCATTTCTCTAGTTTCCTGGAATCTATGTCATGATTTTTTTTTTCCAATGACAGTTTTTTGCTAATCTACAAAGTTCAGAAATTCTCTATGGGACCTCCCAGTCATGGTGTGGATCAGTGAGGCTCCACTTAATTGAAAAAACTGGATTTAATAAGGAAACAATACTTATTGTGCATTCAAAGAGACCATTTTCTATGCAAATTTATTCTCTAGTGTGCTCTTTGTACAAAAAGAATGTACAAGCAATGCTTTTTTACACCCCAGTAGTAATTCTTGGTAGGCCCATTTTTCACCATGCTTTATGATTGCCTAAGTTGATGTATTTTTACATATTTATGCATGTCCAAATAATTACTGTGTGTGTGTATTCTGTGGGTGAGAAAAAAATCCAATTTTAACAAACTCCATAGAGAAATAAACTGTTCCCATTCTTCCTGAAATTTGGTTGTAAAAAACACCTAATTAAATACCCATTCCCACACAGTGTCCATAAACTAGTGTCCATACCGGTCACTGGGCTCTAGCCTGCTGTCTTCCTCTACATGCCTCCCATCTACTTAAGGCCACAAGCACCCACTGACAGATTGGTGGGAAATCAGAACATAAAGAAATAAATCAGTATATAAAATGACAATGACTAACCTTGACCCTCAGAATACACGTCACAATATGATACTCCACCAGCTAATATCTACCTTTCTTGTGGACCTGGATTTTTGATCCCTTCTCTGCTTTGAGGTTTGACTCCTATCTGATTCCTTCTTCTTCATCTTCCTTTGAGATTGTGTGTGTGCATGCTAAGTTACTTCAGTCGTGTCCAACTCCTTGCGAATCTACGGACTATAGCCCTCCAGGCTCCTCTGTCCATGGGATTCTCTAGGCAAGAATACTGGAGTAGGATGCCATGCCCTCCCCTCTAGAGGATGTTCCTGACCCAGGGAAAAATCTGCATCTCTTGTGTCTCCTGCATTGGCAGGAGAGTTCTTTAACACTAGCACCACCTGGGAAGCTGATTTGAGATTTTCAATGCTGTTTTTCACCCACAGGATTATCATTTCAGTTCAGTTCAGTTTAGTCACTCAGTTGTGTCTGACTCTGTGCAACCCCATGGACCACAGAACGCCAGGCTTCACTATACATCATCAACCCCAGAGCTTGCTCAAACTCATATCCATTGCGTCAGTGATGCTATCCAACCATCTCATTCTCTGTCATCCCATTCTTCTCCTGCCTTCAATCTTTCCCAGCATCAGGGTCTTTTCAAATGAGTTATTTCTTCATATCAGAAGGCCACAGTATTGGAGTTTCAGCTTCAACCTCAGTCCTTCCAATGAATATTCAGGACTGATCTCCTTTAGGATGGACTGGTTGGATCTCCTTGCAGTCCAGGGACTCTCAAGAGTCTTCTCCAACACCACAGTTCAAAAGCATCTATTATTTGGTGCTCAGCTTTCTTTATAGTCCAACTCTCACATCCATACATGACTACTGGAAATATCGTAGATTTGACTAGTAATGTCTCTGCTTTTTGATATGCTATCTAGGTTGGTCATAGCTTTTCTTCCAAGGAGAAAGCATCTCCTAATGTCATGGCTGCAGTCACCGTCTGCAGTGATTTTGGAGCCCCATAAAATAAAATCTTTCACTGTTTCCATTGTTTCCCCATCTATTTGCCATGGAGTGATCGGACCAGATGCCATGATCTGTTTTCTGAATGTTGAGTTTAAAGCCAAGTTTTTCACCCTCCACTTTCACTTTCATCAAGAGGCTCTTTAGTTCTTCTTTGTTTTCTGCCATAAGGGAGTGTCATCTGCGTATCTGAAGTTATTGATATTCCTCCCAGCAATCTTGATTCCAGCAGACCTGGGTCACAGAGCATGTGGCATAAGCCCTCCTGGAGGAGGTCACCATTAACCCCACCATAGAGCCACCGAGCAGACGACCCACAACTGCAGAACAATTATACCAAACAAATTCTGGCACTGGAATTATACCCAGTGCTAGTTTTGTGCACTCCACTCTCCAGTCTGACTTCTGATAAATGCCCGTCCCAGCTGCCTGTTCTCTCCACTGGTCACATTACATTTCCTTCCTCCCACCTCACACACAGGCCTTTGTGGCACCTGCTTCCTTTCTTTCAGTTTTAGTTCTCTTCCTTCTATTCTTATGTCTGGCTCTCTATTTTACTGCTAACATTATGCTCTCCTAGACTAAGACCTCAAGTGTAAGCTTTATAAAGCTCTCTACTGAGAAGAATAAAGAAGAAAATATTTTCTTTTTATGGTCAGCTTTATTGAGGACTACTCTACATACAATGAATTGCATTCAATTTAAGTCTATAATTTGATGAGTTTTGACAGTCATAAATACCTATGAAGATACCACTGCAATTAAGATACATAATATCTCCCATGGATTTGCTCTTTTTTTTGGTTGGTTGGTTGGTTTGATAGTATTTCATTGTATAGATATACCATAGTTTTTTAAACCAGTCTTCTGCTGATGAGTATCTTGGGTGCTGATACAAGCAACTTTACACTTAATAATCTAAGAAAATATTTTTCAAAACCAAATTGAGTAAGTGAGGTTTTATTTGGCAAGAGTCATGATAACTAAGATGGAAAGAGAGAGGGGCTCCTGGTTAATACTTTCTTGATGAGTAGGTAGATTGCTCAGTAGGACTATCCAGATAGGAAGGATAAGAGGAGGTAAGGGGCATCTCCACTTATGCAACTTCCTCCCTGCTTTGACCAGAAACTTACATGAGAAAATCTTTGGTCCCTGCCCCTATGAAAGGAAGTATTCTAACAGTATGGCTGAAAAAATCCAGGGCTTGAGTTTAATCTTCAGTGACCCAGAAACCTTCTGATCATAAAAGCTCCAATCAAGTAACCATTTCATCTGGTCTTAGAGTTGAACAGCTGAAAGTTACATTTTGTTGAATATTTTAAATACATTTTTATCTGTTGGACATGACTAGATATTTGTACAAATTGAAGATGCAATCATCAAATAAACCAGGTAATCATTTGCATTCCTTAAGAATCGGAGTTTCAGTGATGATATAATTATAACATAGAAACTCTTACCAGCACACACATATACAAAATAATTGTTTTGTTTTTATACACTACACTAATTTCTGAAAACTAAAGCTTTACACTTATTACCTCCCTATCTCACTTTTTCCCCACTCCCTGCCAAATGGTTGGGTCTTTTTATTTCCTCCCAGTTTCATTACAAGTTGAAAGAACTAGCTAGTTTTAGAACCAACATACAATTCTTGGGGTTCTACTCTGAGGCAGGTACCAAGATCTGAAGACACAGAGATAAATATATCAGGATCCCTGTCATTAATGAGCTCACCATTGATCCAATAAAATAAATAATGGCCTCACATTATAGTAACTTGGTATCAGATCATGTAAAAGGACCAGATAGCCAAACCTGGGGAAATGGGAATAAGAGGATCAGAGAAGGATTCCTGGAGCAGATGATGTTATAGCTGAGAACTGGTCCATATCTAGAGAAGCTAAAGCTGCTAAAGACCAGAAGAGGGAGACTTGGGAAAAAAAAAAAACAACAACAATCAGATGAATTCTACTCAACATATTGCTTCTGTATCAGTGAATTTGTTTTTGTTGTTTAATCACTTAGCTAGCTGTGTTCCACTCTTTGTGACCCCATGGACTGCAGCCCACTAGACTCCTCTGTCCATGGGATTTCCCAAACAAGAATACTGGGGTGGGTTGTCATTTCCTTCTCCAGGGGATCTTCCTGACCCAGGGATCAAACCCGTGTCTCCTGCATTGGCAGGCAGATTCTTTACTACCGGCTACCAGGGAAGGCCATCAATTAATTTTATTTGTCCTCAAATAGTTGTCCTCAAAGGAAGCAGTTAATTGCTTCTATTCTTAAGAGACCATGTGAGAGATTCGGAGAATAATCTAGTTCAAAAGAGATAAAGGTTGAAACAAAAGCAATGACAGTGGGGTGGGGTAAGTAGAGATAGATGAGAGAAATTTCTCAAGTAGATTTAGTAATACTAGCTGACTGGTTATACAGATAACTCAACAGAAAGAGGGTAGGGGTGACTTCAGAAATTCCAGTTACCGTGGCTTTGCACAGTTTTAGCAAAATAGGCTAAATGTCTTGTCAACATGTTGAGTTTAAAATAAATGTAGAGATGTCAGGTAGGGGTGTAGGTACACAAGTCTGAGCTGGAGGATATTTAGGAGTCAGAAAGTAGGTGGTACATGAAAACAAAGCAAAATTCTTTTTCTCCCCATTTCTCTCTCTCTTTCTTTATCCCTCTTCATGTCCTCTCTTTCTCTCTTTTTCCAACCCTTCCCTTCTTTCTTTTCTCCCTCCCCATTCAACATAGATAAGAAGATAAATATAAGCAGAGAAAAATATGATATGATTTCCTTAGAAGCACAACCAAAATGGGGAATAAACATAACTGGATCTATAGAATTTAATCTGACTTATTTGTCAAGATTTACAAATAATTTTACTTCAGTAAAGTTTTAATTACTACGGTCTTTACTAGAGAAAAGTGACATCTATACTTGTGAGTATGAAAAATATGATCTATAAAATATGCAATAGCCGAAAAGTAAAAAGTAGTCCTGAATTTCCTATTTTCAAAAAGGCCTCTATTTTGCTAAAAGTGATATGGTATTCTAGTCAGAAACATAGCACAGTTGACTGGATACAACAGAAGATGTAGAAATAAATCCTACTAACAGTTTTCATTTTGGACTATCAGATCAACTAAGATTTCAAGAAAAAAGGAATCAATAAGTGGCACAATATACACACTGATGAAAAGAGGAGGCTGTTCTATGCAAAGGAATTTTTTTTTAGTCAATAATCAGATGAATTGAGAATTTCCTCNTCTGGGTTAACCCACTTTCCTCCTCCCTCCCCATACCATCCCTCTGGGTCGTCTCAGTACACCAGCCCCAAGCATCCAGTAACATGCATCGAACTGGGCTTTTTTTTTTTTTTTTACTATTGAACTGTACTAGTTCCTTATATACTTAAAAACTAACCCTGCATCAGATACATAATACAAAAATATTTTCTCCCATGCTGCTTCCACCTTTTCACTCTGTTGATTGTTTCCTTTGTTATGACATAAGCCTTTTAGTTTGATGTGGTCCCACTTTTTTATTTTATCTTTCATTGTCTGTGCTTTTGGTGTTATATCCAAGAAATCACTGTCGAGATCAATGTCAAAATTTTCCCTTGTTTTCTTTTAGGCAATTTATAGTTTTAGATGTTAAATATAAGTGTTTAATCCATTTTCAGTTGATTTTTATGTATAGTGTAAAATAAAAATCCAAGTTATTGCTTTGCAGTGGGAATATACGATTTTTGTAACACCAGTTGTTGAAGAGATTATCCCTTCTCCATTGTGTATTCTTGACACCCTTGTCAAAAATCAGTTGACTGTATGCGTGGGGATTGATTTCTGGGCTCTCTGTTCTATTGATCTACTAGGTATGCTTTTTGCCAGTGCTAAAACTGAAGAAAGTAGGGAAAACAGCTAGACCATTCAGGTATGACCTAAATCAAATCCCTTATGATTATNGACCTGGGTCACAGAGCATGTGGCATAAGCCCTCCTGGAGGAGGTCACCATTAACCCCACCATAGAGCCACCGAGCAGACGACCCACAACTGCAGAACAATTATACCAAACAAATTCTGGCACTGGAATTATACCCAGTGCTAGTTTTGTGCACTCCACTCTCCAGTCTGACTTCTGATAAATGCCCGTCCCAGCTGCCTGTTCTCTCCACTGGTCACATTACATTTCCTTCCTCCCACCTCACACACAGGCCTTTGTGGCACCTGCTTCCTTTCTTTCAGTTTTAGTTCTCTTCCTTCTATTCTTATGTCTGGCTCTCTATTTTACTGCTAACATTATGCTCTCCTAGACTAAGACCTCAAGTGTAAGCTTTATAAAGCTCTCTACTGAGAAGAATAAAGAAGAAAATATTTTCTTTTTATGGTCAGCTTTATTGAGGACTACTCTACATACAATGAACTGCATTCAATTTAAGTCTATAATTTGATGAGTTTTGACAGTCATAAATACCTATGAAGATACCACTGCAATTAAGATACATAATATCTCCCATGGATTTGCTCTTTTTTTTGGTTGGTTGGTTGGTTTGATAGTATTTCATTGTATAGATATACCATAGTTTTTTAAACCAGTCTTCTGCTGATGAGTATCTTGGGTGCTGATACAAGCAACTTTACACTTAATAATCTAAGAAAATATTTTTCAAAACCAAATTGAGTAAATGAGGTTTTATTTGGCAAGAGTCATGATAACTAAGATGGAAAGAGAGAGGGGCTCCTGGTTAATACTTTCTTGATGAGTAGGTAGATTGCTCAGTAGGACTATCCAGATAGGAAGGATAAGAGGAGGTAAGGGGCATCTCCACTTATGCAACTTCCTCCCTGCTTTGACCAGAAACTTACATGAGAAAATCTTTGGTCCCTGCCCCTATGAAAGGAAGTATTCTAACAGTATGGCTGAAAAAATCCAGGGCTTGAGTTTAATCTTCAGTGACCCAGAAACCTTCTGATCACAAAAGCTCCAATCAAGTAACCATTTCATCTGGTCTTAGAGTTGAACAGCTGAAAGTTACATTTTGTTGAATATTTTAAATACATTTTTATCTGTTGGACATGACTAGATATTTGTACAAATTGAAGATGCAATCATCAAATAAACCAGGTAATCATTTGCATTCCTTAAGAATCGGAGTTTCAGTGATGATGTAATTATAACATAGAAACTCTTACCAGCACACACATATACAAAATAATTGTTTTGTTTTTATACACTACACTAATTTCTGAAAACTAAAGCTTTACACTTATTACCTCCCTATCTCACTTTTTCCCCACTCCCTGCCAAATGGTTGGGTCTTTTTATTTCCTCCCAGTTTCATTACAAGTTGAAAGAACTAGCTAGTTTTAGAACCAACATACAATTCTTGGGGTTCTACTCTGAGGCAGGTACCAAGATCTGAAGACACAGAGATAAATATATCAGGATCCCTGTCATTAATGAGCTCACCATTGATCCAATAAAATAAATAATGGCCTCACATTATAGTAACTTGGTATCAGATCATGTAAAAGGACCAGATAGCCAAACCTGGGGAAATGGGAATAAGAGGATCAGAGAAGGATTCCTGGAGCAGATGATGTTATAGCTGAGAACTGGTCCATATCTAGAGAAGCTAAAGCTGCTAAAGACCAGAAGAGGGAGACTTGGGAAAAAAAAAAAACAACAACAATCAGATGAATTCTACTCAACATATTGCTTCTGTATCAGTGAATTTGTTTTTGTTGTTTAATCACTTAGCTAGCTGTGTTCCACTCTTTGTGACCCCATGGACTGCAGCCCACTAGACTCCTCTGTCCATGGGATTTCCCAAACAAGAATACTGGGGTGGGTTGTCATTTCCTTCTCCAGGGGATCTTCCTGACCCAGGGATCNCCAGATGAATTCTACTCAACATATTGCTTCTGTATCAGTGAATTTGTTTTTGTTGTTTAATCACTTAGCTAGCTGTGTTCCACTCTTTGTGACCCCATGGACTGCAGCCCACTAGACTCCTCTGTCCATGGGATTTCCCAAACAAGAATACTGGGGTGGGTTGTCATTTCCTTCTCCAGGGGATCTTCCTGACCCAGGGATCAAACCCGTGTCTCCTGCATTGGCAGGCAGATTCTTTACTACCGGCTACCAGGGAAGGCCATCAATTAATTTTATTTGTCCTCAAATAGTTGTCCTCAAAGGAAGCAGTTAATTGCTTCTATTCTTAAGAGACCATGTGAGAGATTCCGAGAATAATCTAGTTCAAAAGAGATAAAGGTTGAAACAAAAGCAATGACAGTGGGGTGGGGTAAGTAGAGATAGATGAGAGAAATTTCTCAAGTAGATTTAGTAATACTAGCTGACTGGTTATACAGATAACTCAACAGAAAGAGGGTAGGGGTGACTTCAGAAATTCCAGTTACCGTGGCTTCGCACAGTTTTAGCAAAATAGGCTAAATGTCTTGTCAACATGTTGAGTTTAAAATAAATGTAGAGATGTCAGGTAGGGGTGTAGGTACACAAGTCTGAGCTGGAGGATATTTAGGAGTCAGAAAGTAGGTGGTACATGAAAACAAAGCAAAATTCTTTTTCTCCCCATTTCTCTCTCTCTTTCTTTATCCCTCTTCATGTCCTCTCTTTCTCTCTTTTTCCAACCCTTCCCTTCTTTCTTTTCTCCCTCCCCATTCAACATAGATAAGAAGATAAATATAAGCAGAGAAAAATATGATATGATTTCCTTAGAAGCACAACCAAAATGGGGAATAAACATAACTGGATCTATAGAATTTAATCTGACTTATTTGTCAAGATTTACAAATAATTTTACTTCAGTAAAGTTTTAATTACTACGGTCTTTACTAGAGAAAAGTGACATCTATACTTGTGAGTATGAAAAATATGATCTATAAAATATGCAATAGCCGAAAAGTAAAAAGTAGTCCTGAATTTCCTATTTTCAAAAAGGCCTCTATTTTGCTAAAAGTGATATGGTATTCTAGTCAGAAACATAGCACAGTTGACTGGATACAACAGAAGATGTAGAAATAAATCCTACTAACAGTTTTCATTTTGGACTATCAGATCAACTAAGATTTCAAGAAAAAAGGAATCAATAAGTGGCACAATATACACACTGATGAAAAGAGGAGGCTGTTCTATGCAAAGGAATTTTTTTTTAGTCAATAATCAGATGAATTGAGAATTTCCTCATTCATTTTTCCATTATTTCTTTTAGCAAGGAGAATCTACCTCCTTCAGTTTCTGAGCTGTCCACATCATTCCTCCTGATCATCCCCTTTTGTTACCTATATCCTGGCAAACAGATGAATAACCCAATCATCTACGTATTGGCTAATGTCAATGACAGGGACACTATGAGATGATATCATATAACCAATAGGGATCAGGTAGGTTCAAAATGTGCTTAGATCCCTACATATAATAACTTCTAAAATAAGAGGAATAAAATGCCTAGCAAAAAGTACTATACATAGTGTGTGTCACTTATTTTCAGAAGACATTTGTCCATCCCTACCACCAACTGCCCTCTCCTCACAAGAAATCTACCCCTTTATAGCTGTCCAGACCCTTTTTTTTTTCTGTAATTTCTTCAGGATGATGGCTCCTTAAGCCTATGTTTGTATTCTGCATATTTAAATAAAACATTTGAGTGTTAATAAAACTCTTAGTTCTTCAAAAGCAACAATAATAAAAGCAAATATATTCATTGAGTACTTACTAGGTGCCAGAAGGTTTACCATGTTCATATGTATTATGTCGTAAGTAAGTTGTTTTATCTGTTTTACAGACAAGGAAACTGAGGCACAGGTCAGTTAATGCCAAGGACAGGAGAAAAAGACAGACTAACTACAGAGCCTGTATTTTACCCACTACACATAAAATAAATCAGTGGTTGTTTTTTTTTTTTTTTTTTTTTTTTAGTGTTACGAAGCAAGCAAATCTCATGAGATACTCTTCATAAAAGGATCCCATAGTTAACTAACTTTCAAAACACTGCATATGTGGACATTTACATAATCCACTTCAGTATGCTTGGGCTTCCCTTGTGGCTCAGCTGGTAAAGAACCCACCTGTAATGAGGGAGACATGGGTTTGATCCCTGGGTTGATTCTGGCCTGAAGAATTCCATGGACTGTATAGTCCATGGGGTCGCAAAGAGTAGGACATGACTGAGTGACTTTCACTTTCTCATAGGTTTGAACAATGTGAACATAAGCTGTTCATGTAAGTTTGGGGGAAAGTAAATATTGAAAAGCAGTTATGTTGCCAGGAAATTGACTTAAATTTGCTTCTTCCATTGCTCCTCAAACTTTGGAATCTGTTTTCACAGAGTTTCTAATAATATCTTCCAGAACTGATTGATATCTGTGGACAAGATTTTGGGAAAGTGTTCAGAGATGGACTCTTACCTGTGGCACTGAGAGATTTGGAGGTTCGTGGCTGTCCCACAAGACAAATTCAAATGAATCTTCAAAGATTTCTCCACCAAAGTGACGATAGTAAATGATGCCATTGAATAGATCCCTCTGAATGAAGCCAGGGACTGGATAGCCTATGGAGTCCACAAAATACCACATACTTTGTAACTGTCTGCCAGGTGTTAGGGTAAAATAATTTTGGATTTATCTACAAGTTTTTTTTTTTCCTTAGTATGTTGCATGTACCCAAGGAGTATTTTTTTCAGTATAGCTGATTTACAATATTGTGTTAGCTTCAGGTATATAGCAAAGTAATTCATATTTTTTTCAGATTCTTTTCTATTATAGATTATTAGAAGATACTGAATATAGCTCCCTGTGCTATACAGTAAATCATTATTGCTTATCAATTTTGTGTATAGTAGTTTGTTTGAGGAATCATTATTAAATGCTCTTATCAAAGCAGGAGGAGAAGGAGGTGACAGCTTAGATGATAAGATGGCATCACTGACTCAATGGACATTAGTTTGACCAAACTCTGGGAGATAGCGAAGGAAAGGAAGCCTGATGTGCTGCAGTTCATGGGGTCAGTCTCAAAGAGTCAGACACAACTTAGTGACTGAACAACAAAAATCAACGCTTATAAATAATAAAGCATAAAAATTAAAGTTACTACCTCTGCCTTAGTATATAGAAAAATTAGCATCAGAAAAATATTTTCAAGAAACAGTCTTAAAGTCAGCCAAGATGGCAGAGGAGAGAAAGACCCTGAGCTCACTTCCTCTCATGGGCATACCAAAATTACAACTATCTTCAGAACAACCATCAGTGAAAAAGTCCAGAACATACCATAGGAGATCTTCTACAGTTAAAGTTATAAAGAAGAAACCACAATAAGGTTGGTAGGAGGACTAAAGTCACAATATAATCAAGTTTCATATCCCAGGGTGGGCAATACACATACAGGAGAATAATAACAAGTGTGGAGTTTCTCTCAAAGGACTAACAGCTCTAAGTCTAAGCCCAGAGATCCTGAACTTGGGAAGTTGAGTCTCCAGGGCATTTGACTTTGAGGATCTATAGGGTTATTTTTGATAGTCCCAGACAGCTGGGGGAAATAGAGTGTGTGCATGCATGCTCAGTCGTGACTGATTCTTTGCAACCCCCTGGACTGTAGCCTGCCAAGCTCCTCTGTCCATGGGATTCTTCAGGGAAAACTACTGGAGTGGGTTGCTGTTTCCTCTTCCAAGGGATCTTCCTGACCCATGATCCGTGGGTTTCCTACATCTCATGCATTGGCAGGCAGATTCTTTACCACTGCGCCACCCGGGACATGGGGGAAATACAGATGTCACTCTTAAAAGGCACACCAAGAATCTCACATGCCTCAGGACCCAGGGAAGAAGCACTACTCTGACAGAAGTCTAGGTCAGAAATTAAAAGACGCTTGCTCCTTGAAAGAAAAGCTATGACAAATCTAGACAGCATATTAAAAAGCAGAGACATGACTTTACTGACCAAAGTCCATCTAGTCAAAGCTATGGTTTTTCCAGTAGTCATATATGGATGTGAGAGTTGGACCATGAAGAAAGCTGAGAGCCAAAGAACTGATGCTTTTGAACTGTGGTGTTGGAGAAGACTCTTGAGAGTCCCTTGGACAGCAGGTAGATGAACCAGTCAATCCTAAAGGAAATCAGTCCTGAATATTCATTGGAAGGACTGATGCTGAGGCTCCAATACTTTGGCCATGTGATGCAAAGAGCCAACTCACTGGAAAAGACCCTGATCCTGGGAAAGACTGAAGGCAGAAAGAGAAGAGGATGGTAGAGGATGAGATGGGTGGATGGCATCACTGACTTGATGAATGATTTTGATCAAGCTTTGGGAGTTGGTGATAGACAGGGAAGCCTGGCATGCTATAGTCCATGGGGTCACAAAGAGTTGGCCATGACTGAGAGATTGAACTGAACTGAAGTGAACTGGACTGAACTTGACTATGCTGGATTGAACTGGACTGAACTGGGTCAGAACCACTTGCTTGTCTAGGAGAATCTTCTGGAGAGACAGGAGGCAACCACAGTTTACTCTGGGGACACACATACTGGCAGCAGTCATTTTGGGAACATGTTCTACCACACAGACATTGGCTCTAGCAAGCACCATTGTGGAAACCTCCCTCTAGCTTTAGGGCTAAAACCAAGCCCCAATCCAGCCCACAGGCCTGGGGACTCCAGTGCTGGGATGCCTCAGGCCAAGCAACTAACTGGGTAGGGACACAACCTCACTCAAGCTGTCTTAAGACCTCCTGAGCCAACAGTTGCCTCAGGACACAGCCCTGCCCACCAGAGAGTGCACGACCCAGCTCCAGCCATCTCTGGGTAGACACCAACTCCTGAATAGCCTGGACCCCAGACCCACTCTCCAGGGAGCCTACTCTAGCTTCTGAACTAGTTGTATCCACCAGTGGGCAGGTAATAACTGCAAAAAACCACAGATATGCAGCCTGCAAACACATCCTGACCAACTAGACCATGGTCCTGTCCACCAGCAAACCAACATGACCTTCAGGACTCCCTAGACCCTGCACTCAACAGCACCAGGAAGTAGTCCCATGCACCAGTGATGCAAAACCAGCTCTAGGACCCCTAGGTCCTGTAACTAGACTCGAGTATCTGACTCTGCCTGCCAGCGGGCCACACTAGCCTTAGGACTTGGTTCTACCCATGATTGGGTGGTAACAGCCCCAGAGTCTCCTAGATCTTGACCCAACCTTACAATAAGCCAGCACTAGTGCCACCTTGTGACCCGGTCCCACCAACCAGCAGCCAGCAACCTCCACACAATGCAGGGCCTGGCCACCAACTGGACAGGGACAAAACCAAGCATATTAGACTGCCTACATAGTCAGCCCAGCACAATCGGAAGACACACACATCCCCTAGAGCATATCGCTCAGGTGATGAGAGAGGGATGTGTTGCTAGGACACATATGATATCTCCTACAAAGGGCTGCTTCTCCAAGGTCAGAAAGCATAACTAACCAACCAGATACATAAAAATAAAAACAGCAATCTAGGTAAAAGGAGGCAATAAAGGAATGTGTTTCAAACAAATAAGATAAAACCCCATAAGAATAACTAACCAAAACAGAGACAGGCAATCGACCTGAGAAAGAGTTCAAGGTAGTGATTATAAAGATGATCAAATAACCCAAGAGAAAAATGGATGCAGAGAATGAGAAATTTTCTTTTTTTATGAAAAGTTAAAAAACATGAAGGACAACCAAACAGAGGTGAAGAATACAAAAACTGAAGTGAAAAATATCCTAGAAGGAATCTAGAGTAGACTAAATGATACAGAGGAACTGATCAGTGTGCTGGAAGACAGAGTAGTAGAAATCACTGATGTTAACTAGACAAAAGAAAAAAGAATGAAAAGAAATGAGAACAGTTTGAGAGACCACTGGGACAACATCAACCCCCCTAATATTCACATTATAGGAGTTGCAGAAGGAGAAGAGAGAGAGAATCTATCAACATATTTGAAGACATAAGTCAAAAACTTCCCTAACCTGAAAACAGCTATCTAAGTTTAGGGAGTACAGGGAGTCCTATACAGGATTCACTCAAAGAGGAACACACCAAGACACATTATAATTATAATGGCAAAATTAAATATAAAGACAGAATATTAAAAGTGGCAAGGGAAAAGCAACAAATAATTTGTAAAGGAACCCCACCTGAAGCTATCAGGTGAATTTCAACAAAAATTCTGCAGGCCAAAAGAGAGTGGCACAATATATTTAAACTGATGAAAAAGAAAAACCTACAACCTAGAATATTCTACCCAGCAAGACTCTTGTTCGGATTTGATGGAGAGATCAAAAAGTCTACAGGCAAACAAAAATAAGCATTCAACACCACCAAACCAGCTTAACAAGAAGTGTTGAAGGAATTTTAAGAGAAAAATAAAATATCACAACTAGAAACATGAAAATTGCCAAAGGAAAATGCTCATTAGTAAAGGCAAACATACAGCACAAAGTTAGTAAGTCATTCACACACAAAGATATGAGGAAGATTAAAAAACAAAAGTGGTAAAATCATCTACATCCACAATAAGCAGTTAAGGGATTCATAAAACAATTGGGTGTAATATATGACATCAAAAGGGCTTCTCTGGTGGCTTAGCAGTAAAGAATCTGCCTGCCAACACAGGAGACACGGGTCCAATCCCTGGGTCAGAAAATCCTCTGGAAAAGGAAATGGAAACCCACCCCATTATTTTTGCCTTGGAAATCCCATGGACAGAGGAGTCCGTGGGGTTTCAAGGGTTGGACGCAACTTAGCAACTAAACCACCACCATGACATCAAAAGCAGTGAGGAGGGAAGAGTACAGGGCTATTAAAATGTATCTGAAGTTAAGACACTGATGAAAGAAACTGAAGACAACACAAACAGAGGAAAAGATATACCATGTCCATGTACTGGAAGAATTAAAATTATTAAAGTGACCATATTACCCAAGGCGATCTACAGATTCAATATAATCCTTATCAATATACCAAGGGCATTTTTCACATAACCAGAACAAATAATTTTAAAATTTGCATGGAAACACCAAACTCCAGATTGTCAAAGCAATCTTGAGAAAGAAGAACAGAGCTGGAGGAAACACACACTGACTTCAGACTGTACTACAAAGCTACAGTAATCAAAACAGTATGATACTGGCACACAGCAGACACACAGGTCAATGGAAAAAAACAGAGAACCCAGAGATAAACCCATGCACTTATACTCAATCTACAACAAAGGAGGCAACACTATACAATGGAGAAAAGACACTCTCTTCAATAAGTGGTGCTGGGAAAACTGGACAGTCATGTGTAAAACAATGAAATTAGACCATTCTCTAACACCATATGGCTTTCTGGTGGTTCAGATGGTAAAGAGTCTTCCTGCAGTGCAGGAGAGCCAGGTTCGATCCCTGGGTCAGGAAGATCCCCTAGAGAATTCTTGCCTGGAAAATACCATGGACAGAGGAACCTGGTGGGCTACAGTTCATGGGCTCACAAAGAGTTGAACACAACTGAGCTTTGAACTAATACCATAGACAAAAATAAGCTCAAAATGGATTATTGACCTAAATGTAAGACCTGAAACCATAAAACCCCTGGAAGAAAACTAAGGCAGAACACTGTTTGACATAAACTATACTGAGGTGGTTTTCTTTTTTTTTTTTGGCTCTGTCTCCTAAAACAAAAATAAACAAATTGGACCTAGTTCAACTTAAAAGTGCAATGAAAGAAACTATCACCACAACAAAAAGACAGTCTACTGAATGGCAGAAAATATTTGCAAATAATATGACAAATAAGGGATTAAAATCCAAAATACACAAATGGCTCATATAACTCAATAGCAAAGTAACAAAAAACCCAATTAAAAAATGGCAGAAGTCTAGAATAGACATTTTTCCACATAAGACTTAGAGATTGCCAACAAACAGATGAAAAGATGCTCAATACCACTAATCATCAAAGAAATGCAAATGAGATATCATTTCACACCTGTCAGAATGGCCATCACAAGTAAGAAATGGCTAACACAAATAACAAATGCTGGCAAGACTGTGAAGAAAAGGAAAACTTGTACAGTATTGGTGGGATGTAAATTGATATAGCTACTGTGGAAAGCAGTATGAAAGTTTCTTAAAAAACTAGACATAGAATTTACCATATATCCCAGCAACTCCTCTCCTAGATATATGCTTGAAAAAAATGAAAACACTAATTTGAAAAGATATATGCACCCCAACGTATATTGCAGCACTATTTACAATTGCCTCGATGTGGAAGCAACCCAAGTGGACATTAATAAACAAATGGTCAAAGAAGATGTGCCATTCATACACACAAACACACATAATGGGATACTACTCAGCTATTAAAAATAATGAAATTATGCCACTGAAAACGACACAGATTAACTTGAAAGGCATTATGATGAATGAAATGTCAACCAGAGAAAGACAAATACTATATGATATCACTTACATGTGGAATCTAAAAAGTAGAACAAGTAGTGAATGTAACAAAAAAAGAAACAGACTCACAGATATAGAGAACAAATGAGTGACTACTGGTGGGGAGGGTGAAGGGAGAGGGGCAATACCGAGGTATGGGATTAAGAGGTACCAACTGTTATGTCAACTACTATGCATAAAATAAAGCAGCTTCAAAATTCATTATACGACACAGGGAATATAATCATATTTTATAAAACAATAAATGGAATATAACATTCAAACATTGTGGATCACTATGCTGTACACCTAAAACATATAGTGCATCAACTATACCTCGAGTTTTTAAATAATCTATTAAAAATAAAGTCAAATATGTTTAAAAAACAAATAGTCTTAGGTAAGACTGCTTGACGCCTATTTTGTCAAGCTCCCTACCTATCTACTTCAAAAAGTAGTTGTGAAATTATTCTAACAAAATGTAAATAAAAGTTATTCATGAAATTTTTATGAGTAATGTAGAATTTTTCATAGTGTAATGGTTACCTTGAGGCCCAGTTCTAGAACTTTCTAGATTCCAGATGGATAGATCAATTTAACCTAAGTCTCAGTCTTCTCATCTGTGAAATGGGAATAATAATAATAGAATCTTACCTCATAAACTTGATGTCTCTTTTAGCACAAATTCTGACACAAATGATCTTAACTGCCCAGCACTCACCTATCAGTCCTGGTGCTGGTTTCTTCATGATCTCTCCAGCTTGTGGGGGTCTCGTGATATTAAAGAAGATGTAGTCATCACTGGAGTCCATGTCTGAAGCTCTCAGCATGGAACCCTGGATTAGTATGGTCTGCCCCTCCTCCAGTTCAATCTCAACATTTGTTATGAGGAATGGTGGACTGTCATCTTTGGGCAAGATGTTGATAGGAAACTTATGTTGGATGCTGTGTTGGCTGTCAAATATCCTGAAGACCACAAAGTCTTTGGTGGAGTCACTGTCATCATGATGATATCGAACGACTCCAGTCTGAAGGTCAGCCACGGTGAAGAGAAACCCCTTCCCTCCTGAAGGAAAGAACAGAGATGAGGCAGAATGAGAAAGATATGGAGGCAGCAGGTTAGCAAAAGCATCACTACAGGAGCAGATGTGAAATGGAAAGTAGGGCAGCCAATACTTTCCTCACCTGGAAAAGCCACAGATTGTTGCAGGGTGGACTGAGGCAAGGTATTTAATTTATTCGAGACCCATATATAAAACAGAGATAATAATACCTACCTAACTTTCACTCTTAAGAATGAGAGAGCTCAAACATAGTGTATCTACAATAAGTATTAGCTGTTCTTCAATTCATTGTTATCAGCCGACAGCACTTCTTGGAGTAGTGGCTTCGAACTAGCAACATCAGCACCATTTGGGAAGTCATTATAAACGCAAGTTCTCAGGCCCTACCCCAGACCTACTGAATCAGAAATTCTGCTTCTGGAACTCAGCAATCCATGTTTTACCAAGCCCTCCAGGAGTCTAATGTGTGCTAACATTTGCGAATCACTGGCTTAATGACCAAAAGCTTGAACTGTGGTGGCAAATGGCTTGAGTTCACATACCAGCTCAGCCACTTTCTAGACCTTAGACAAGTCAATTTCTCTTAGTCTCAGGTTCTCATTTGCAAAGTAAGAATAATAGTACCTTGTTTCATAAAGTGGATGTGTGATAAAGTATATAGAATGCTTTGCACAATTGGGCACAAAGTAAATGCTTAATAAATGTTTATACTATTTTCTGCCTCCTCTGAGCCAGAATATCATTATGGGGTATGACTCTCTGCTTCATTTCTATAGTACTGATAAACATTGCTTCACTCTGCACAAACTACTAGCATTTCAATTCTTTCTGCAGATGGCCCATAGTTTTTCCCACTCCAGATGGTTTTATAGATTAAACATGAGTATAGTAACCCATATAACACTATGGGTTACTTGCCCATCAGCCACTTTCTCCTCCTTCTCAGTACCAGAATCCTAGTCTTATTTGGAATGGTGACATAACCATTTAAAACTACTCAGGTTCCCAGACTCTGTTGCACCTAGGGAATAGTATGCACAACTAGGTAAGAGATGTAATTAGACTTCATTTCTTCAGGCTCCTAGGAGAAGTTGTTACACAAAGCAAACTCGGATGGCATAGCTTTTTCAAATTCTTTTTCTTTGTTCCTTCCCCTAATGCTCATTAGAAACCTAGATATGTAGGTACCACTCTGTGACCACTGACAGGGCAGAAAAGAGCTGCTGGCATTACAAATACAGAATATCAATCTCTATGTAACTTGTCCCAAGAAGAAAGTAACTCTTGAAGTTTAAGTTGCGGTAGTTGGAGTTTTCTTACATGCAACTGAATACCCATCCTAATTTATACATCCAGCTTGAGCTAAGCTCCCATTGTCCTAGGATTAGGCAAAAAAAAATTATCATTTTTATTTCTACTTTATTTTTTTCAGAATTCCTAATCAAATATAGTGATAAACAAGAGTTCTCTTTCTGCTTTACAAACAGGTAAACTAAGACGATAACAGAATTAATTCCTCTGAGCTCACTACAAGGAATAGACAATATTATTATTAACTATGGATATTTTTATTAGGGTCATTACTTTAACTACCACCCTTATAATTATACATAACTACCACCACTTTACATAACTACCACCCTTATAATTATAAAACCACTTCTTTTAAACTATGGTAGCTGCTACTAATAACATAAGAGCATAATTATTACTAAAGTATTAACAACATGTTTCTCTGTTTTTCATTGCATTTCTCTGAACCTGAGAAAGGAAAAGGACATATTTTGTCTTTAAACTGGGCTAAAATCATCAGTTAAGGAGTATATTTAGAAGGGTTCAAAAAGCAAATCTGAGATTTAAATAATGGCTCAAATATAAAATATCATTCATAAATGGTCACCCATTGATTTGAGCATCTGCTACAAAAGTCAATGGTTTCAAGATCTCTGGACCTAAGGAATATGATAATTCATTGAGAAATGGAGCCCAAGAAACCATATAAATCCTGTTAAATATGATCTGCTTTTGGAGAAAATAATTGTTGGGTTTGATTCTAAGTTACAAACTTTGTTCCTTCACCTCTCACAGTAAGCCGTCCGTGCTGCAGGCCATCCACAGTGACTACCTGGACAGCGTGAATGTCATCACTGTCCACAATCTGAAACTGTTCCCATGTGATGGCCCTAGACTGCCCCTCCAGGAGATTCAGACCTACAAGAGAAAACAAACAAACAAACGAAAATGTCCGGCAAAGTTCTACAGCATGCCAAGATGACTACTTTAAGACAAGAGTAATAAATTTTCACTCACAAAACTAGGTAAAAATTGTATCTTCAAAAGCTTCTCAAGAAACTATAATTTAGCTTTTAAGTAACATTTTTACTGTTAGTAATATTAACTCTAACCTGATGACTGGTTCCTTATGAGCTATCCTTTAGAAGCACAATGGTGCCAAAAATAAATGCTAGAAAGAAATAACAGATATTATGTTCACAGGGGTCTCTAGTTCAAAAATGTACACAAGGAATTTTTCAGAGGCTGCGTTCACATATTTTAAGTAGGCAAGAGTCCGAAGCACTTTCACACATAAATTCTAAGAGCATAAGTAGCCCACAGGATAGAGTATTAAAGTGGTTAAATAGTCATTAAATGTACAAATACAGAGCTACTGTGCTGGGGGAGAAGGCAATGGCACCCCACTCCAGTACTCTTGCCTGGAAAATCCCACGGATGGAGGAGCCTGGTAGGCTGCAGTCCATGGCGTTGCTAAGAGTCGGACGCGACTGAGCGACTTCACTTTCATGCATTGGAGAAGGAAATGGCAACCCACTCCAGTGTTCTTGCCTGGAGAATCCCAGGGACAGGGGAGCCTGGTGGGCTGCTGTCTCTGGGATCGCACAGAGTCGGACACGACTGAAGTGACTTAGCAGCAGCAGCAGTGCTAGGGGAGTGTTTAATAGCATTAGACAGGAAGACTCTGAAACTTCGTAATGAGGGTTCTGTTTTAGTCTAGACGCTAATAAGGAAGGGACTTTTGTAACTAAAGGAATTTAACAATAAAAGCTTCTCCCTGGACCCAGCATGCTGAAGGGAATCTGGGGAGAAAGGAAAGTGCTGCTTAGAGCCACGAAGACAGAATCCAGACTGAACACCGCGTTAGAGACAGGGAGCTGGAGTACCATCACCCATTCCCATTACCCAGCAGACTGAAGAGAACCTTGAAAGGTGGAAAAGCCTTTCAAAGAAACAAGTGTCTTTATGAATTATGGATTTCTCATGGTGTAAGCCCAATAGTGGGATTGTTGGGTTATATGATAGTTTTATTCCTAGTTTTTTAAGGAATCTCCATACTATTCTCCATAGTGGCTATATCCATTTTCCTTAATGTTTACTGTAGCACTATTTACAATAGCTAGGACATGGAAGCAACCAAAATGCTCATCAACCAGTAAATGGATAAAGACGTTATGGTACATATATTCAATGGAATATTACTCAGCCATAAAAAGGAACGAATTTGAGTCAGTTGAACTGAGGTAGGTGAACCTAGAGCCTGTTATAGAGAGTGAAAAAGTCAGAAAGAGAAAAGCAAATATCATATACTAACACACATNGTGGCTTCCCTAGTGGCTCAGAGAGTAAAGTGTCTGACTGCAAAGCAGGAAACTTGGGTTCGATCCCTGGGTCAGGAAGATCCCCTGGAGAAGGCAATGGCACCCCACTCCAGTACTCTTGCCTGGAAAATCCCATGAACAGAGAAGCCTGGTAGACTACAGTCCATGGAATTGCATAGAGTCAGACACAACTGAGCAACTTCACTTTCACTTTTCACTTTCAATGAGAATATGGAATCTCCTACCCTGAGTAACCATTATTACTTAAAATTAAGGACTCCAGTAGAAAACCTTGATGGAAAATAATATAAAATAACTTATTAGTGAAAAAGTTATAAACAAATAGAAGTTAGACCATCTCTAACTTCAATGGTCAATGTAATGCAAGAAGGCTGTTGGAGGCACCAGAGTTCTCAAACTGGTGAACCTGGGGGCCAAATGTGGCCTCAGAAATGTTTTGCAGCTGGTATTTTATGTTTTAAATTTACAATGTCTTCTATGTTTAAAAGTTGAAACTTTTTTTAAATTTAAATTTATCTTAATTGGAGGCTAATTACAATATTGAAACTTTTAAACTGAAGTATAGTTGATTAACAATGTTATATTAGTTTCAGGTCCATAGGATGGTGATTCAGTATGTTTGCAGGTGACATTTCATTATAAATTATTACAAGAAAAGGGCTACAATTCCCTGTGCTATACAGTGTATCTTTGTTGCTTATCTACTTTATACATAGTAGTTTTTATCAATTAATCCCATACCCCCTACTTTGTCCCTCCCCCTCCNTGCAGGTGACATTTCATTATAAATTATTACAAGAAAAGGGCTACAATTCCCTGTGCTATACAGTGTATCTTTGTTGCTTATCTACTTTATACATAGTAGTTTTTATCAATTAATCCCATACCCCCTACTTTGTCCCTCCCCCTCCCCTATCCCCTTTGGTAACTAAAAGTTTGTTTTCTAGGTCTGTGAGTCTGTTTCAGTTTTGCATAAACATTCACTTGTATTGTGAAACTTGAAATATTTTTACCAAAAAAAAGTAGAGCCTTCCAACTTTTCTTGAAAAAGGAAAGCTACAGCAACACTGGGTGCATCCATATTCTCACATGCAGCAGTCAGCTGGAGCTGAGTTCCATCTGCTTCCTAAATTGCCAGCTCCTTCCTCACTTGCCCCCAATCTCCCTCCGGATGGCTCTGTTCATTTGCATCACCTGCCTGGTTTGCATCTTGATTTGCAGTGACTGATTCTCTTAGAGAGATTGATAATCTCTCTAATCATTTAGAGAGATTTTAATCACATACTGATGCCCAAATTCTATTTCCAGATGTTCTAATTTAACTTTCCTATGGAGGAGATAAACAACAATAACAATTTGGTATTCTTAAAGTTCTCTGGTGACTCCAATATTTAGCCAGGGTTGAGATGGAGCACCAGTTTTGTCATTAGAAGGAACTGTTCTTTTGATTCCATGTCCAGCACATAAGGTTTATATGACTTTGGACAATGAGGCAATGACCATACAAGGTAACCTGCAGGCTAAAGAGAAGTGGCCTCTTCAATGACTCGCTGAATACCAAAGAGTCTAGCAGCGTTGTCTCTCTTCCCTCTCACCTCATAAATTCTCCTCTCAGAATGGCTGCTGTTTGGTGGCTGATAGGCAATCTGCATATCTCTTAGATCCTTCCAGGTGAAGGAGGACACTGGTCTGGTGTGATCCCACAGGTGAGTCACATAGCCCTGGAGCGGCGCTTTAGTAATGTTGAACACCAGCAAGGGTTTGGGGGTCTCATCCTCTTCACAGTCCAGAACTGATGTAGTCAATGAGGTCAGGATAAACTGATCCACTTCCAGAATAAACATGGCCATGAATGCAGCTCTTGGAATCTGATTGGGAATTCCAGGTCTGATATAGACAGGCAGCCACGCGCTCTCTGACTTTGGAAGGAGAAAGAAAAGATAAAGGGGGAAACTATAAATGAAGCTATTGATATAATAGCAGGGTAAATCGCACAATATTTAACACAAAGTCACAGCCTAGAGGGTGCATCCAGCAGCGATCTGAATCATTTAGAGAGATTTTAATCACATACTGATGCCCAAATTCCATTTCCAGATGTTCTAACTTAACTTTCCCAAGGAGGAGATAAAAAACAGCAACAACAATTTGGTATTCTTAAAGTTCTCTGGTGACTCCAATATTTAGCCAGGGTTGAGGTGGAGCACCAATTTTGTGATTAGAAGAACTGTTCTTTTGATTCCATGTCCAGCACATATGGTTTATATGACTTTGGACAAGTTACTTAACTTCTAAATCTTGATTTCCCCCGCCTATAACATGGACATCCTAGAGGTCCTAAGTACTGAGTGAGGATTACAAGAGATAGCCAACGTAAAGCATGAGGACTTGCCTAGCAGTCCAGTGGCTAAGACACTGCACTCTCAATGCAAAAGGCCAAGGTTCGATCCCTGGCTGGGGAACTAGATCCCACAAGCCAAAATTAAGAGCTTGCATGCCACAACCAAGATCTAGCAGAGCCAAATAAATAAATAATTGTTTTTTAATCTTAAGAAGAAACAAAGTAAAGCACTAGCAGTGTCTGGCACACACAACCAACCTCCTCTGGCCAATCCATCCACCTCTTGTAGGTTTCAAAAGTGACAATGGCAGGATGAAGGAACCAGTCCTTATAATAGCTGCTCATGAAACTGAAGGACGTTTGCTCAGTCGTGTATTAGTTAGGACCTGGGTCTCCAAGGAAGGAGTAGGTCATCAAAATTGCAAGTAACCATTCAAGCTAGAAATACACCTTCCCCAAGTGAGAGAGCTGTAAGGAAGAGGCTCTCATTGTGGGGATCTCCAGAGAAATCATGAACTTGCATCCTGGGATCTGAGGTCCCAACAAGTGCTACAGGCAGAAAGGATCCTCAGCAAAAGATAAGTGGTCATCGTAGAATTTGATGTCCCCCATTATTGGGAGACCAGGTTTAATGAGCAGAGCCACAAGAGTCCAGTACTGCTGAACACTGGATACTTATATAACAGAATGTTTAAAATGAAGTTCTTCTTGGCTTAGTCTCAACTAAAGTTCCAAGAGAGAGCATTTCAAAGACAATGTGAGACAGGTACTATAGGCAGAATTTACAAAATAAATTGTCTGGAACCAGTTCCAGACTCTAGAACCTTCTCACCCACTCTAAGAATATAAATGGGTTGAGAAGTAAGAGAAAGAGATTTATTTACAGACAGAAGTTGCTCTGTGTTGTGCTGAGTCACCCCCTTGATGCTTCACACTGTATGCCCTCTATGAAGAGGGGAGGGGAGGCAATGCTGCATCCCTTGTCCCAGGGGTCAGGAGGGAAGCTTCTATCACACCAGCCTTAAATGTGTCTTTTACCAGTGGAGCCCACCAGGATTGATGCTGGGCTCATCCCTGAGGAAGCTAAGTGGCCAGAGGCAGAAGAAATATGGTATCTGTGCTGCGATCAGTCTCTAGTCCTTGTTTGCAGCAGGAAGGAATATGTGAGTGCTCTCAGATATGGAGCAAGTGGGACAGAGCATTGATCTAGTGTC
This sequence comes from Neotragus pygmaeus, assembly GCA_006410875.1. NCBI lineage: Eukaryota > Metazoa > Chordata > Mammalia > Artiodactyla > Bovidae > Neotragus > Neotragus pygmaeus. The sequence continues at coordinate 367,733 of SJYV01047857.1, read as the reverse complement.
ATCTGGGTCCCTGATCTTTAGGTGCATCTGTGAGAAGCCAAAAATCTCCACAGAAAGAAGCTGGAGGTGGAGGTCATATCCTAGGAGCACTGGGAAGAACTGCAATTGACTAATCAGGCCAGACAAGATGAGAAGCCTTTGCAGAGGGGAATCTCCAGGAGAACAAGGAAATTGCCCCGAGACTAAGAAGCAGCTTGAAACATCCACCCAGCTCAGAGAGCAAAAGCCATATTCTTTCAATGCCTGGTCAAATAAGACCTCTCTCTCCAACAGTCCTCCAAAGCCACCCACTCCGCAGCCTGGAATTTCAGAAACTAGCCAGCAAGGCGCAGAGAAAGAGAGAAAAGCAAGAGAAACAGAAGGTGACAACTCCTCTCCTTCCCACATGGTGGTTTATAAAAACGAAAGAGTGATAACGCTGAGACTTTAGACTATGTAGTCCTAATGTGCCATTGAAAAGCATTTGAAGGTTTATAGTTTAAACAAGAATGAGGAAATCATAGTATTAAAGGATTGGTGCTGAACAATAAGAAATATTAAACCTAGAGGTTAAGCCTGAACAAATATTACTTGAAACACTAACAAAATGAATACAAATGTCAAAAGAGTACACTTGAAATAAAAGATGAAGTTAAGTATCATAAAGTATAAAGATGATATGCAAGAATTAAAGTTGCAGATTATGTTAACCAAGCCTGGTGGTGGGTAATTGCAGTGAGAAAGGATAAATAGCATCAGATCTCATAATATATATGAAGGAGGCAAAAGACTTCATTGTATTTTTTACTTAATATGTTAAAAATAAAGGTCAAAGAATTTTTTCAATTTAGAACTAAATTTTAAAATGGGATATTAAATAAGTAAAGGCAAAGGCAAATAAAATATAATCTAGAGTGCAAGATGATTTTATTAATTAGCAAGAAAGCATAAAACAAGATGATAGGAAAAAAAACAGATATCCATTATTATAGAAATATTGTCTATATTCTCTTGTTTAAGACAAATATTCTGAAATTAAATATCCAATTATATCTGCCTTTACTGGAGAGGCATTTAAAATTATATACAAAGATTAAATGTAAAAGAGTGATCCAAAAAAGTCTACAGATGTGACTAAGAATTTCAAAGAGAGATGAATTCAAGGCAAGAAGAATTAAAAAGGACAGTGTGTACAGTTAATAGTGATAAAATGTACAAGACAATGATTCTGATAAGCATCACTGTATTTAATATTATTCTGGCTAAACCAGTGGGGAATACAGGAGAAAAAAGAGAAATAATTACTGAAAAAGAAAGGAAAAATTATCATCATCTGTGGAAGATATAATTAGTACAGACTTAAAAGCCTATAGAATTGAAAAACTTTTAGAATAATTGAATTCAAGAAAGAAGCCAGACAAAAGAAAATTAGACCAAGAAATAGCTTTCCTGTTTATCATCGCTAACCAACAAGAAGAAATAGTGGAGGAGAGAAGACTAGCCAGAATAATTTCACGAAAACAAACTGCCTAGGATTGGACTTAGTAAGTGTGCGTAAGTAACATGAAGAAAACTGCAGACTTAACAGAAGTATATCAAAGATCATTTGCCTCAGTGAAGTGAGTTAACCTTTGCCTGGAAAAGATGACTCAATATGGTAAATGTTTCAATATTCCAGTTTTTCTCAAAATATTTTATAATTTTTATCCAAGCCTGATAAAAATAATTAGGGGCTTAAAAAAATGAACATAAATATTAATTATTTATCTAGAACTAAGAATAGATAAGAAAATTTTGAAGCAGATCATGAGGAGAAACTTGCCTATAAAATATTAAAGTCCATTTTAGACCTTTTATTTTGGAATAATAAGGTACTGGCACAAGAATAAGTGGGCCAATCTAAAAAATAAGAGAACTAACCTTGAAACAGACATATAATATCTTTCTACACAACAGAGCAATCAAAAAATCAGTGGGAAACAGGTTCATTAATCATCAAATAGTGTTGAAAATTTTGGCTACTCGAAAAAAACTGTTCTGTTGTTTTACAATAAGATAAAATGTATCTCAGGCAGATTACAAAGGTAAACATAAGCAAGAAAATATTTTTAAATCTATAAGAAATTATGGGTGAATAGTCAGTCTCTTGATGAGGACGGATTATACCAACATAAAAATAATAAAATACCAAGATACAAAACTTCAAATATAATATAAATTTCAATTCCATAAACTGACTCTGGTATGCACACCTCTGTGTGTGTGTGTGTGTAAGTATGTGTATATATACACATACATTTATATATGTGTAAATATTAGAAATACCCTAGTTCCATTTTCTTGTTTTTTCTTTCTGTACTTTAAAAAAAAATAGCCTCTGCCATTGAGCATATTACTATAATCATAAAAGAATCTGTTTATGACATGCCAAACTGACTGTGATATAAGTAAATTCTAAATAATACAGGAAGGTCATTTTAGAGAGGAAACTTCTAATAAAACTAATCTGAAAATATCAACAAAGAAAGCCCTATATCAATATATGAGGAAAAAGAAGAAAAATCAATTAGGAAGAAAAATGGCTCTAAATTTTGTTCTTTACAGAGATAAAAAAAGCATTAAATGTCAAAGAAGTTTCATGTCAAAACAAACAGAAAACATGTACTAATCGTTAGGAGACTGAGAGTTTAGTCTTGATTCATCCATGCATGTATGGTCAAGATATGCAATTTTTGTGGCCCCAGTATAAAATAAGGGGCTTGGGCTAAACCAATTGTTTCCAAAAACATCAGTTTTTTCACTAGCAAAAAATATGTGTAGAGCTTACTATGTGTTCAGCTTTGTGCCAAGCTTTGCAAGCATCACCTCATTAAATCCTCTCAATAAGAAGTACTACTATGCCCATTGCAAGATCTTAGAAATGAGGCATAAAGTACAAAATCACACAGCTAGTTAAGTAAACATTTGAACCCAAGTAACCCAGGCCCAAAGGCAGGCTAACTATTAATGTCAGACTTAAATCTCTTCTTAAATCTCACTTCCCCAAGTGATTTACCTGATCAATTTGACCAGATCACCTCACAATTTTTCCAGTCCTCAATTACAAAATACTACAACCCTGTTTAATCGTTTCTTTATTACTCTGTTTTATTAATTCCTGTGGTAATATATATGAAGAAGTGAGACTGAAAGATGGAGGCCTTTCACAAATGTCATCCCAGATCATCTTAAATCAGCACAAAATCTCAACTGTTTCAGCAGGTTCATAGTCATTTCAGCTTCCCAAATAAACACATTACAGAGTCCCTGAGTTAGTAGAGAAGCATGCCAATCTTTCATTTAGATTGACTTCACTTTCTGTCATCATGTCAATAAGAAGAGATCAAGAGGAAGAAAGGCAAGGAGAATTTCAAAGAGACAAGAGGATGGAAATGGCCCTGCTACAGCCCTAAGAGTGGGACGAGGACTCCCTCTCTCCCAGTTTCCTATGGCCTTGCTGAATGGGTGTGTGGACCCTTTGATTTCCTCCAACAGATGAAAAGAGGGTCTAATAAAGGAGTAAATGAAGCATCAAAGAGTAGGAGTTACAAAAGCAAAACTGAGAAACTGAAGAAGGGAGAGGGAGAGGAAGGTTAGCATGTAACCTGATTCTGGTTCTTTCTAAGTTGCAATGGTAGAGCTACAAAATTGCCAGAAAAGAGAAATTATACATGGATATTCTGTGCAAAATCAATCCTGTTTTAAGCACTCACTGGCAGAACAAGCCTGCAGTTCCAGTGAGTCATTAGGCTGTTCTACCCACAACCATACAGGAACCCTCGCTGACATGGGAGCCAGCACAAGGGACCCCAGAGAACCAGCTCTTAGCTGGGGACCCAGACACATAAGCCCACAGACTCTACCTTGTATGTGATTTTACTCCTGCTATCTGTGAGGTCCAGCTGGATGGAGAAGTAATCAATGTTGGGAGAAGGGGAACTCAGGTGTTGGTATCGAAGCCCCATCAGCAGGAACTCCTCACAGCTCACTCTGAGACGTCCGACTTTCTTCAGTCCCAGGGTACACCTGCCACCTGGACACTTCGGCTCTGTTCCCAATTCTAGAATGTATAGCAGGGAATTAAGAGAGGCACTTGTACCTCAGTGGTTACCTTTAAAAACCTATCCTCCCTTCCACAGACACTTATTCCCTCTCACTGACCAAAGAACACTCATGTGTACCCGCCAATTGTTCACTGAGTGGGTTGTCATTATTCTGAAAACCTGCCATTTCCTTACTGTGAAAACAATTGACCGATTATCTAACAAAGTCTTACCCACCAAAAGTGCTTGAGAGAAAAAATATAAAATGCATTTTCTGGTGGTGGACCATCTCTGACAAATAGGCTCACTGTAGGCCTTCTACAATCCTGCTCTTGTCTGTATTTACAGCATCCACGTCCATAGCACCACTGTGCAATCTCTGCTAGAATATTCTATTCACTGAAATTCACTCCCCACTTAAACACATCTTAATTCTGCATATTTTCCAGGTCCACTTAGTCTTCTCACTAAACCTTTCTTCAAATATTCATTGACCACCTGAACCAGCCTAATCTCCTCCACTAAAAACTGCAGTCATCTCTCCAGCACATAGTCTTTTGGTCTCTGCCAACTGCATTATTCACTCTTGCACAGTCTACAATATTAGGCCACTTATGTTAGTGGCCTTTTGCACACTTCCCTGATGTAAAGGCTGGGTATTCTGTTCTTACCTAGAAGGCTGCAAAGACTAGATGAGATGACATATGTGCAAACATGTCATTAGCTATAACTTACTGTCCAAATTCCAGGTATGACTGCAACCATGATTTTCCCTCATATTTCTTGGTCTTTCCTCAGTGCCTAGAACACTATTATCCATCTAGGAGGTGCCCAAAATGTGATAATTAAATGAATAACAAGAGGAATATTATCCATCTACTCTTCCTGATTTAAACCATATCTCCTGCCTACCAGCTTTACCCAAAACCTGCTTCAAGTCTAGTAACACCTAATAAATTCCCCAGCTGCTGTGGCTATCACTGCTATTGCTACTTACTATTAATAACAACAGCTGACAGTTACTGAGCACTTGCTATGAGCCAGACACTATGTGAATTACTTTGTGTGTATGTGTGATCTCACTCACTCTCACCTTTATATAACCCTACGGAACAGCCACTATCCTTGCCCATTTTTCAGAGACAGGCTAACAAACTGACCTAACCCCACACAGGAAGTAAACAGCAGAGGCAGTTTTCAAGCCCAAGTTTTTCTGTTTCCAAAGTCTGCACTCTTAGCCACTAATCTATGTTTTCAACCAGCTACAAATTCTATTAAGTAAAACTCCTTGTCACTGTGGCAGATGACCATTTAAGACCTGGCAGATTCAGTAACATCCAGATAAGTATTAAAACATATCATACGAGACTCAGGGAAGAAACTATGTGGCTGATCTCCCCGAGGTTCTTCCAGCTGGGGCTCCACCAGAACCAACTGGCCGTGGGCTGGCAGCTGAGTTCCCACAGGGTCCAGTCTGACTGTGCATTCCAGGCTGGCCATCCTCTCGTAATCAAATCTGAGCAGGTTCTTATCAATGACTCGGGACAGGCCATAGAACTCAGACACCTCCAGGGCATTATCACTCATGCGGATGATGTTACAGTCTGGTTCCAGGAGGTAGATCCGCAGGATAAAGGTTTCTGTGAAGGTGTCTGTCTCAGTAAACCTGAGGGCAGAACAGAGCAAAGGTAACATTATTGGTGCGCTGGTTCTTCTGATACTTGGGCACTAAGTTGGCTTGAAGCTTAAAGATTGTCTTTCACACAATCTGTGTATCAGGTAGAGTTTGGATTTTACTTTATACTCTACACCCCACCTCCCTGTTCTTTTCCCTTCTCCTTAAATTGGTGTCAACTTCTTTTTCTGTTACTTCCCTTTCCAATGACCCTCCTTTTAACAGCTTCGCTCAAATCTATCATAAATACAGGTATTTAATGACTGCTCTGAGCTCAGTCTCATCTCTAGCATGTGTGCAGTTTAAGAGTATCCTGCAAATCTAGTTTATGCACTGACTTACCTTTTTTTTTTAGGTGTCTGATACTTTAATTTTTCTTTTTTTTACTTTACAATATTGTATTGGTTTTGCAATACATCAACATGAATCCGCCACGGGTGTACATGTGTTCCCAATCCTGAACCCCCCTCCCACCTCCCTCCCCATCCCATCCCTCTGGGTCATCCCAGTGTGCCAGCCCCAAGCATCCTGTATCCTGCATTGAACTTAGACTGGCAATTTGTTTCTTATATGATATTATACATGTTTCAATGCCATTCTCCCAAATCATCCCACTCTCTCCCTCTCCACAGACTCCAAAAGACTGTTCCATACATCTGTGTCTCTTTTGCTGTCTCGCATACAGGGTTATCATTACCATCTTTCTAAATTCTATATACATGTGTTAGTATACTGTATTGGTGTTTTTCTTTCTGGCTTACTTCACTCTGTATAATTGGCTCCAGTTTCATCCACCTCATTAGAACTGATTCAAATGTATTCTTTTTAATGGCTGAGTAATATTCCATTGTGTATATGTACCACTGCTTTCTTATCCACTCATCTGCCAATGGACATCTAGGTTGCTTCCATGTCCTAGCTATCGTAAACAGTGCTGTGATGAACAGTGGGGTACACATGTCTCTTTCCATTCTGGTTTCCTCAGTGTGTATGCCCAGCAGTGGGATTGCTGGGTCATAAGGCAGTTCTATTTCCAGTTTTTTAAGGACTCTCCACACTGTTTTCCATAGTGGCTGTACTAGTTTGCATTCCCACCAACAGTGTAAGAGGGTTCCCTTTTCTCCGCACCCTCTCCAGGATTTATTGCTTGTAGACTTTTGGATTGCAGCCATTCTGATTGGCATGAAATGGTACCTCATTGTGGTTTTGATTTGCATTTCTCTGATAATGAGTGATGTTGAGCATCTTTTCATGTATGCACTGACTTTTAATTCAGGAGTGAAAGGGTGAGGAGTTTCTGAAGCATCAAGCCCTTTTTGCTTCTCACAAATGCTACTACAAGAGTAGTTATTTGCAATCTAGCTGGGGAAGCTCAGCTCAGTGGGTGGCATGTAAAGGGTGATTGGTGACTGTAACCTCCATTCCTTTCATTGCCTTAGGAACTACATTCTCTGGATATTCGCAGAACCTAATAGGGATGGATTGTCATTCTTTTTCTGATTAAATTTATTTATTTTTAACTGAAGGATAATTGCTTTACAGTACTGTGTTAGTTCCTGCCAAACATCAACATGAATCAGCCATAGGCACACCTAGATCCCTTCCCTCTTGAACATCCCTCCCAGCTTCATCCCCGTCCCACCCTTCTAGGTTGTTACAGAGTCCTGCTTTGAGTTCCCTGAGTTATACAGCAAATTGATGGGCTGTCATTCTTTATTGAAGGGAGAAAATTAAAGTGATGGTCATGCATCAATAATAGATTCTCCATTGATGTGCTTTCATAATGGCCCAGGCACATGCTAGACTCCTTACAAAAAGTTTATCATTCGGTCTTCACAGGAATCTATGGTAGTGTTGTTGACTCCATTTTACAGATGAGGAAACTGAGGCTTAGAGAGGTCAAGTAGCTTACCAAAAGGGCTAGAGGTGAGGTAAGAGGGCAATAAACATCCTCTCTGCTTTTCTGCCTCCAACTCCTCTGAATGTTCTACTTTAAATCCTCAAGACCAAGAACATTGACAGGTCCTCTAACTGCACTTCATCTATGCTGCTCCCCCCGCCTCATCCTTTAGAAACTCAAAGAAATGAGAACAGCTAGAATTCATCAGCAAGCTCTCTGAAGCTGATTAGTTTGTTAACTTTAAAGTCAGGAAGATCAAACAGCCCTATATGCTGATTGCCTAGTTCTCAAGGAATCCTTGGGTGCCATCTCATTTTCTGAGCATGGCATTTGCTTCATGCCTCTCTTCTGGCTTGTCATTCTGCATCACAATTATCTAGCCATCTTTTGTATCAGGCCATGAAAACCAACCCATTTATCATCATTCTTTTGTTTCCTAAGCCTACCTAGCATGAGCCTGACCTATGATGGGTGATCAGGATAATTCACTGTTTGCTACAAAACTCTAGACTAATATTCCTCTAGTACTTAAGGGAAATTCATGCTGCTGTATTTTAGTCAAATACTCTTAAAAGCAACAAAAGCCAAGTAAAAAACTATATAAGGCCTATTCCACCTAAACTGAAATTTCAGTTGCTTCTATGAAGTGAGCAATAACATAACCATGAGCTTAATTTTTAAATTAACTTTTTATTTAGATATAATTCACATAATCCTAAAATTTACCTTTTTAAAGTGTACAACTCAGTATTTCTAGTATTTTCAGAAGGCCATGCAACCATCCTGCTCTCTAATTCCAGAACACTTTTATCACCTCCCCCCATAAAAATCTACACCCATGAGCAGTCACTCCCCATTCACCCCACCCCCAAAAGCTGGCAACTGCAATCTACTTTCTGCCTTTCTGAATTTGCCTTTTCTGGACATTATCATATAAATGAAATTATACAATGTGTAACCTTTTATATCTGACTTCTTTCTCTTAGCATAGTATTTTCAAGGTTCGTCTGTGTTATAGTATGTAACAGTACTTCATCTCTTTTGTGGCTGAATAATATTTCACTGTATAAATATACCACATCTTGTTTACTCATTCATCAGACTGATTATTTCAACTTTTTGACATGTACAAAAATGCTGCAGTAAACATTTGTATAAATTTTTATGTGAACATATGTTTTAATTTCTCTTGTACATATATGTATCTAGGTGTAGAACTGTTGGGTCATATATTCACTTTGTCCAATACTATAATTGATCATTTTAAACCTTTTAAAAATATAATATGTTTAAAAATGGAAGATATTGTATTTCTTAAAACTAAGCAATTGATAATCAAAATGAAGAATTTCCTTCACTTTTGGAATATATTTTCTCTCTAATTCTCATTAAAAATTTGTAGGTTGTAATCTCCATTTTTAATCATAAATGGAGAGTTGAATGACCAGAGGTAACTGTACAAGAACTCGAAAGGGAAACAGGAGAAGGCTAATAACTTACCCTAGAAAAGCCCCAAGGAAGAGGATACAAATAAAAGTAACTGAAAGGTTGCTACAATTCTTGCCTCATCGATTCAGGTCTCCAGTTCCTACTAATTACTTACTTGTTTGAAATCTAGAAACTCCCACCATAGCAATCCTTACCCAAAGAAACAGAAGCACACAGAATGGTTAACTGACAAAGAATGAAGAATGCTCCTGTGCCACTTACCTGTAAAGTCTAAGCTTCACTGTGTCTTCATCAAGAATTGGGCAACCATTATGAGTATATTTTACTTCATTGGGAAGGAAATGGCAGTCAAAGACCTAGTTCATGAGAAGAAAGGGATATATATGTGAAAATCATTGGTACACATTTTAGTTTTTCCAGCAGTAAAGTATGGCCTGGAGAAATTATGTTCTCTTAGCATTACATATGTGTATGTAAGTTTTGTTGTGTAGGATCTTAATTCCCTGAACAGGGATAGAACCTATACCCCTAGCAGTGGAAGCAGAGTCCAAACCACTAGACCACCAGATAATTCCCTATATTTGTGTGTTTTAACCACCAACACCCCTACCCAGCCCCGTGTCCATGACCATCCTGCTTATATAGCTGTTGTCTGTTTTGAGAATATCTAAATTATGAAAGTTTGGGTTTTGGAAGGAATGATGCTAAAGCTGAAACTCCAGTACTTTGGCCACCTCATGTGAAGAGTTGACTCATTGGAAAAGACTCTGATGCTGGGAGGGATTGGGGGCAGGAGGAGAAGGGGATGACAGAGGAAGAGATGGCTGGATGGCATCACGGACTCGATGGACGTGAGTCTGAGTGAACTCCGAGAGTTGGTGATGGACAGGGAGGCCTGGCGTGCTGCAATTCATGGGGTCGCAAAGAGTCGGACATGAGTGAGCGACTGAACTGAACTGAAGCAGATAAATTAAGCAGTGATGATCTCTAAATAATTATCTTTTTATAGTATATTTAAAATATGGTTCCATTTTTCAAAACATTATTTGCCAACTCCTTTCAGGGTTTATAGCAATTAAGGAGGTATACCTGTATGTACACAGGGAAAGACATGTCTTATCCCACATAACAACATGCTATATTAGCTCCGTGTGTATTTTTCCTTCTTTTATTGCTTTCCTTTCCAAATAGTGTTTTTATATTTAAAGATGAAACTGCTTACTATGGACACTATTGTGTTTGATCAAAGCCAAACAAGAACCACAGTGGTTTCTCATTCACTTGCAAAAGACTGTGGTTACTAGTTATGTAATAACAGAAATGATTCACGTGACAAACAGCAACGTCAAGGCAGTTTTCTCTCTTCAAGCAGAATTATAATTAACTGTACCACCTAACTCAGAACTATTAAGGAAATTGCCAATTGTTATATTCTGGGGTCATAGTTTTTAAAAGAATTTTCTCTTCCAATCACACCATAACACTCATTCTGTACAGTCTGACTTGGTAGAGTACTAAGAAATACTCTCGAGGTATTTACATGCATCACTGCTGAGTTCATGCTGCTTAGCCTGTACCTAAGTACAGCTTCACACATTTACAGAAAACATAATCCTTTCTGCCTCTACTCTAGTCAGAAGGTCCCTTCTTTATCTCCTTACTGTCAGAAAAAGGAAGCAAAGACGTCTGTAGAAGAGGAGATCATTTATTTGCATTCCTGTTCTACACACATCTTCGCTTCCTCTCTTTAATTGACAACAACGAAGGAGATAAAGGAAAGACCTTCCCCATATCATTGACAAATAGTCATGGTAATAAAGAGACAATCTGCTTTGTTAAAAGAAACATCTGTTTTATGTTTCATGATATGTTTTCCTTTTATAAAAGGCGACAACCATAATTGTCCATAAATTTACTAACCAAAACAAAGGAGAGTTAAATCCTTTTCTAATTACTGTCTAGCTTTGTTTTTTTCCACTCCAACTGCTTTTCAATTACAATTTATAATTAAATTGTCACACATTCCTAACTCATTACTCACTTTAATGACAGTAAACTGGTTCAAACGAGAGATATTTCCTTACCACTATATTTCCTATTCAAAAGAGCAAGCTCAGCACTAAACTGCGGTGCTTTTCCACCCAGGAAATTTCTTGCTTTGGGACAGGTGTTAGCAATGCTATGTGGCGGTAAGTCTTGTCCTAAAACATGAGGAAAACATATCGCCATCGACCTTCCCTAATTGACTATATCAAGAGGGTTATCTAGACAGAAGGTACTGTTATGCGCCAAGAAAATCCCTTTCCAAATATCCAATAGGAAAATGAACCTGTTGGTCCTAAGACAAACTTCTGTAATGAAATGAAAACACTAATTGAACAGATGTTAAACAAAACATTTTCTGTGCAAATCACATGAAACTGTTCATTACACAGCAGGGTGTTGTTAATCCAGTCATCTCACTAGGAATGGGCCCACAGAAGCTTGCTTTCACCTTACTAGTAAGCTCTATTGAAGAGCAAGGCTTACATTGTGTGTTTGTATGTGTGTGCACTTGCACGCATGCATGCACATGGTTATGCTTAATTTCAAAAACTCCATAAGACATAAATCCCTAGAGAGAACTGCATCTGCCAGGATTAAAAACAGGCACATATTCCTCAAAAAAAACACTTTTCACTTAGGAATCTTGCTTTTGTTTGAATTATCACAATAAGAAAATAGGAAGATCACCTGGTAATCTGAGAAAGTTTTTCCAGATATACAAATTTCTTGATAGGACAAAGCTCTAATATTTGTCCAGAAGGTAATGAAACTCCACATTTTAAGAAAATGAATATATTTACTTCATGTGTGCATGTTGAATCGTGTCTGAGTCTTTGTGATCCCGTGGACTATAGCCCACTAGGCTCCTCTGTCCATGGAATTTTCCAGGTAAAGAATACTGAATTTGGTTGCCATTGCCTACTCCAGGGAATCTTCCGGATCCAGGGATCGAACCTACATCTCTTGAGTCTTCAGTCCTGCATTGGCAGGTGGATTCTTAGATGAGAAAAATTCGTTTGAGATGTCAGAGGTACCTCTGGGTGTGCATACACTGCAGCATGATCCTTTAATGAGCCACAGCACACTAGGGGACCCTCTGGGGATGTATGGAGCCCTGTTCCTTTGCCTTGCAATGCTGACTTTCCTAAACCAGACAGGTATGTTGTTTTTGTTCCACATCATCTTTCTAGTAATGGATTTTTGCCCTAAAATCAGAGAAAGTTTGAAAAGGAGATGACTTAGAGATCTCCTACAATCCTTGATTCTTGTGACCAAATACGTGTTTCGGTTACTTCTGGTCACATGGATCCTCTTTTGCTCTCCATGGCCTCAGAACTGGCCAAGTGACGAGGACCATTAAAATATCACTGAAAATTATGACTTTTTCATTATTCTCATAGAAAATGCTATATGTGTTCAGAAGTCATAGGCTATTTGGAATGGAGAGAGGGACAGGATATCCACAAAGGTTTAAGTCACAGTAGATTCTCCCCAAAATGCTTTCTAAGGAGGGAGAATCTGGGAAATAATAGGTGTTGTTTTTGCATGCTTGAGGCCAGAACTTAATATCTATGCACTACAGGGGGAATTTTCCCTCTCTTCTTCTCTCACAAAATAGTCAGCCTTACTTCTAAATAAATGTTGAACAATTTTTAAAAAAATATATTGATTGGAACCATTATCAAATTATCAGTCTTTATGAGGCATCACTTTTTTCCATACAGCCCTGAGTCCCTGCTCTATCAGGGACCCTGGTCATGTAGGATTAGGGTCCTATTTGCTGCCCCCCAAAACCCCAAGGTTTTGCTCTTGACCCCAGTGCCTGTAGTGAGGGCTCCACTGCCTGCTATTGAGCCTATTCATGTTCACCAACTTATCACATTTAGCATCAGGGCTCCAGGCACAAGCCATCCCAGGCCTCTACCTTTCCCCTAACTTACAGACCTCAATCAAACACACCTTCCAGCAGAAGATATATGTTGGGAGAAAGTGGGGAGATGTTGCAATTACTACACACTTGGGAACACAAGTGTGACCGGGGGCCATTAGCACAAACCAACACAGTTCAGATGCCCATCTGAAGATCACTGACTGATAAAAGAAAAAGCTCATGGGAAACTGGAAGGAGACATTTAGTTACAATATCATAAGCAATACTCCCNATTGGAAGGACTGATGTTAAAGCTGAAACTCCAATACTTTGGCCACCTGATGTGAAGAACTGACTCATTGTAAAAGACCCTGATGCTGGGAAAGATTGAAGGCAGGAGGAGAAGGGGATGACAGAGGATGAGATGGCTGGATGGCATCACCAACTCAATGGACATGAGTGTGAGTAAACTCCAGGACTGGGTGATGGACAGGGAGGCCTGGCATGCCACAGTCCATGGGATCACAAAGAGTTGGACACAACTGAGCGACCGAACTGAACTGACTCTAGATCATGAAATTGAGCAGGACCTTGTGAGGCCGCTGAGCATTAAAATCTTTCTTTGTCCCCCGTTTCTTGATTACAGGAAATAGGCTTCATTCAGCCACCGTGACCTTCCCTGAGTTTCCACCGGCAGGTTCAAATAGTCGCTAATAAGGGAAAGGAGAGGATGCAGAGACAAAGGAAGAACAGTTAAGAAATAAAACTGCATCTTTGGGGCAGTGTCCTGATTCCCCTTCAAGGGACATACATGACAATATCTTTGAGCTGTTTTGTAGATACTGAAACTCTCACCAGGTGGGAGAAATTAACCATAAACTGCCCACAAGCACTTAGACCGAAGATCGGTTGGACCCAGAAGGTTGAGGATGCTGACTCCCACTACCTCACCACTAACCAATGAGAGGAATGCCCTGAGCTGTCACACTTTCTTTGAATCATTACTATAAAACTTCTCACTGCATACTCCACATTGGGACACTTAGTTTTGAGGGCATTAGCCCACTGTGGCCCCTTTGTCTGGCAAAGCATTAAGCTATTCTTTTCTACTTCACCTAAAAGTCTACCTCTGAGATTTAATTTGATGTTGGGATACAGAGGCCAGATTCGGCTTCAGTCAAAGGAAGCACAGACTCAGAGAACTATGGAGAGAAAGACCCCTTGGGCTGTACCATCAAGCACAGGATTGCAAATATGGATCTTTGACTATCACACAAACTCATTAGATGGTTCCCTTTCTTAAATTTTTCAACACTTCAGTGTCTATCTCGCTGAAAAAGGCCAGAGTTTGCAAGCTGTGTTTTTTTAAATGCACATGTTGAAGATGTTAAAAAGTTTTCCACAAAAGTCTTCTACATCCAAATATACATGAAGCACAGAATGCCAAAAACTCCTTTTAGCAATTTACAGTATATTATGAGCTTATTAAAGGCTCTAAGAATCCCTGCAGAAAGAAATCATTAAGTCCAAAGTTTGCAAACTTATAGAAAACCATTTTTAATTTAAAAATCCAGGTTCTTTGAAAAATCATTCAAGAGACATTAGTCATAGAGTTAAAATGATTGAAATATAGGATGGTCATATGGTATCTACAAAGTTTCTGGTCACATTTGATAAATCCACACTTAATGAATCTGCATCAGAAATCTGAATTCCAGGGCACTCTGGAAACCAGACATTCAACCTTTCTTTACAAAGACTTTCTACCAAAACTACCTTCAAAGGCAGAGAAAACTGATCACAGAGGGAAAAGATTTTGTGCCTCGATTTATAGCTTTGTTCTTAATGACTATAAAAGTTTTTTAAGTTATCAGAGGTATTTCCCTGAACATTAGGAAATGGCCATAATTTATTTTCATTTTGCTTTTAGTCAGAGGGTTGTATCATACAAATTTTCACAATAGCTTGTTTTAATTGAATAACTTAGAATGGAAAACACTCACATTCACTATACCTGACTATACCTATTTACAGAATTATAGAACTGGAAGGAGCTTCTCCTCCAAATTGTACATGTTATCATCTTCCGCAACAGCAGCATCATGTGTTATGTATTTACTTTGCCTCTGGTACTGTTTTAACTCATTTAATTTTTACAATAAGTTATGGAATAGATCCTCTTCCAAGGATTCTAAGAAAACAAATTTTGTTCAAGGCAAATGCTAATAAACCACGGAGGTGGAATTCAACCCCAGCAGACAAGCTGGAGAGCCTAGATTCAAGCTGTTCACTCTAGCACCCAAGGTCAAAGTGAGGAAATAGAGGCCTAAGAGCCTGTGATTTGCCAAAGGTTGAAAAAAATTGCATAGGCATGATGCTTTATTCATTAACATAAGCAGAGTGTGGTAAGTAAATCACAGTATTATATACTGAGATGCAGTAAACTATTGTGATACTTAAACTTAACAGTTCACTTTATTTTTTTTTCACAGTTACTTGGTTTTTTACAAATAACTTTGTAAACAATTTTCTGATTTATCAGTACTGAAAAAAGTAGAAGGATAGAGGACTTAATTCTCTGATGCAGGATTGGAGCTGAAGTGAAAGGAAATATAATGATGATCAGCACAGATTCTGAATCAACTCTACCAGACTGGTATACCTCTCCTGGTTCCATCATTTCCCTGAACAAGGTTCTCACTCTTCCTTGGGCTCTCTTTCCTCAACTATGCAATAACTGATACATTTCAGGGCTGCTAAATAGTTAAATGTACTACTATATATAAATATATCATGGCTCAACTGAGGTCCCCAGGACACACACACACACACAAGGTTCAACCAAAGCCAGTTTCCACACTTCCCCTTTCTACCCCAGGCCAATCAAAGAAAAGTTTTTATTTTTGTTTTCCTAAAACACACTGAAAATGTTACCACTGTAATAGTAGATGCACGTCACTAAACATTTGTCAAAACACACAGAAGGAACAACACTAACACTGAACCCTAATATAAACTATGGGCTTTAGATAATCGTTATTGGTTCATCAGTTGTAGCAAACATATCAGACTAAACCAAGATGTTAATCACGGGAAACTGGAGGGAGGGAATGTGAGAACTCTCTGCACTTTCTGCTCAATCTTCCTATAAACCTAAATCTGCTCAAAAATTAAAGTTTATTAATTTTCTAAAAGTTATTAGTTGAGCCATCCTTGGACACGCTCCATAATTTAGGTTGNAATCATGGGAAACTGGAGGGAGGGAATGTGAGAACTCTGCACTTTCTGCTCAATCTTCCTATAAACCTAAATCTGCTCAAAAACTAAAGTTTATTAATTTTCTAAAAGTTATTAGTTGAGCCATCCTTGGACACGCTCCATAATTTAGGTTGAACTGACCCTCCAGTAACATTCAGACAGAGGCAGGAAATTTTACACAGAGCTGTGTAGAGCCATCAGCAAAGGAGACAAGAGAAACCACAGCGACTTCTCACTCGTGCCTCTTCTAAAGCCTGGAAATGAGTGTGATTTTCTCCAGGCAGCCTAGCTCTGTCCTTTCTGAGGATCTGTGTGTCCCCAGCTTCTCAAGGGCCACTCAGATACCATCAAGTTTCTCTGGTTCCTAAGACAGTCGCCCGCACTGAGACTCCACATGTGAACACACAACCCAGCGCCAGTGTTAGTTCTGCACATGCAGGAGTCCCTGATACCTCTGGGGCTCACTGAGCTTAACTGCTTTAAGATTCTTAACTGCATGAACAAAAGCAAACCTTGATCTCCTTCCTTTGGCAGAACTTGGGGTGGGCTATGGAAAGTGTGAAGATGCGCTCAGCAGCAAGACTAAAAATGCTTCAAGTACTGATTCAAAAACGAAATCTCCATAAACGTCACAGGCTGCAAATAAAGTATCTGAAAGTCTGATTAGATGACTTAGTGTTGAACAAATCTGTGGTGGAGAATAAAGCAACACAAAGTATAAGAACAGCAGTATAAAACAATACCAAACACCAATAAGTCAGAAAAGTATTTTAAAGGAGAAAAACACAGAGCACAAAAATACCCTTGGCTAAAATACTTCCTTAGAGTCTCCAAGACACAAATAAGCTATTTTTTTTAAGTTGGTTTTCAAATAATTTGTCTCGAAGTAAAATGGCAACCCACTCCAATATTCTTGCCTGGAGAATCCCATGGACAGAAGAGCCTGGCGGGATACATACAGTCCATAGGGTCACAGAGAGTCAGAGACGACTGAAGTGACTTAGCATGCGTGCACACACAAGAACACACTTATCATAGGCATGGGTGTCCAGACTAACTGGGAAGTGCAATTTGAATTGTGATGCCACTCAGCACTGCATAAACTCATCATGGTGGAAGAGATTTTCGTGGGAAACCCAATTAATGTTTAAAGTGTTGAGCAGAGGCGTTGGGAGTCCTTTCCTTAGTTTCACTTAGTTCAGTATACCAAATTCCAAGGCAATATCTGTGTTGTAACTGTGCCCCAAGGGTGCCAAAGGTGCTGTTTTCACAGCTCCCCAAAGTGAATGGCGCCCCCTAGAGGTATGCAATGTGGCGGTTGAGTCCAGGTCTCTCAGGACCTGAGGATAAGAACTGGCTGCAGGGGAGACTTCACCCTCCGGGTTTTAGCCCCACTCCACTGGCCCAGAAGGAAGCAGCAATCCTCGCGAAGGTTTAAGGTGGTCTGCCTTAGTGTTGACAACGGAAAGCACCAAGTGAAAGAGCAGCCTCTGGCATCACCCCTAATCTAGTGAGGCCCATCACTGACTTGCCTTCCCCATCATTCAAGCACCTCTCCCAGAGTTTGAGATTTAATCTATCTTGGTGGGGTCCAGGCACCTGAACTCAAAACTTCTTTAATGAGCAACCAGGACTGAGGATCGCTGCTGGAAACAACTGCACTTTTCTTTCCTTCTAAAAGAAGAGGTCCAAGGAACCTTTGTGCCAGACTGAAGCTAGGTTCTTTGACTTGTCTGAAAACCACCTCAGTAGAGTGAAATAGTAAGACCAGGGCTGGGGACCCACCTCCAAGGCCAGCAACAGGAAGAACTGGAAAGCATGACCCAGTCTGGAGGTGACTGGGGAGGGATGGAGAAGAGGAGAGGGAGATAAGATATCCCAGAGAGGAACGGAAGGTACCATTGCTGACAGCCTGGCTGGGAGGGTCATTACTAGGAAGCCAGTCATATGTGTAAGGTGTACAGACTCAAGGCAGTGACTTCCTGAATTAGCAAAATTGTTAGAAAGGAAACAAAGTCAAAAATGAAAGAAATTAAAATTTAACTAGTAAGATTTTGTGCCACCACTAGTTTNGCCTGGCTGGGAGGGTCATTACTAGGAAGCCAGTCATATGTGTAAGGTGTACAGACTCAAGGCAGTGACTTCCTGAATTAGCAAAATTGTTAGAAAGGAAACAAAGTCAAAAATGAAAGAAATTAAAATTTAACTAGTAAGATTTTGTGCCACCACTAGTTTTCATTGCATTCTGATGTATCTCTTGCTGAGAATCTTCAAAGTTAAATACAGATATTGTAGCAATAAATTTTATTGCTCACAAGGCTAATATTTTTCCATGCTTTTTGTTTTTTCATAGGGTGATATTTTAAGATGTGATGGAAAAGAACATTTGAGTTTAGGCAAGAAGTAATAGATCTTCCCCAAATCATTACTTGCAAAGCCATTACTGATTAGATTAGAAGGAATTGGAGGCTATCTGCTTAATCATATGAAGCAAAGCAGAAACACTCAAACATTCTGGTCTGTAAACAAAAAACCTCTCACATCACTCCAAAGTCTAATTCCCCTTTGTGTTCCTAACATACCAATTATTTCTAGTCAATTCTTCAATAAAACAAGAGCCATTATCTCACCCCAAGAACACTTTTTTTTGCTTTTTTTAAATTAAACTTTTTATTTTGTTGGAGTACAGTCGATTAACAATGATAGTTTCAGGTGGACAATACAGGGACTCAGTCATACATACACATGTATCCATTCTTCCCAAACTCCCATCCCCTTCACATGGTCATGAAACTTCTTGATCTTGTCTGGTGGAACCCATCCCACTTTCTGAAGCCTTCCACTTGGCCTGTTTTACTCAATAACAAAAAACAAAGATCTACGTTTTGAGGGGAAACGGGAGTCGATTCCTTTTTTTAAAGTAGATCTGCTTTTTTATATAAAAAGAAAGCCAGATAAAATTGCGTGACATTTGTGTCATACTCTTTAGTTCACACATCTCTTTGTAGTCAGACCTCAATTAAGTCTTTGAAGTAAGGATAAATATTTTGACTAAACTGTTTGCTTTTTGAGTACTCTAGCGTCTAGAAAGAATCTCAGTCTGTGATATAAATAGGTTACTTAAATTTTCTCAACCTTGCTCTCATCATCTGTACAGTAGGGATTCATTATGCTGATTTCACAAGATTGCTGTAAAGATAGTTTGCTGCTGTTTTTAATGAATAGAGCAACTCAACCACCCTCACGTCAAAGGTGCTTCCCTGGTGGCTCAGTGGTAAAGAACTGGCCTGCCAATGCAGGAGATGTAGGTTCAATCTCTGGGACAGGAAGATCCCCTAGAAGAGGAAATGGCAACCCACTCCAGTATTCTTGCCTGGAGAATCCCACGGACAGAGGAGCCTAGTGGGGTCGCAAAGAGTTGCACATGACTGAGCATGCACATCAAAGGTACATGTGCTCTTAATCTTGAAAAGCTGATGTCTTAAGTTTTAGGTTTTAAAGTCCTCATTTCAGAATTCTCTGACCACAGAGCCAGCAATTCAGATGTGGCACCTGCAAGCCTGGAGCTAGGCTGCTATGCAGTGCCATACGATCTCTGGCCATGTCTCCATCAGCTCACTGCTGCTGCTGCTAAGTCGCTTCAGTTGTGTCCGACTCTGTGCGACCCCATAGACGGNCTCCCTATATTCCTGTCTCTTATACACATCTTCAGCACCATGTGGACTTACTTTATGGCCAAATAAGAAAAGGCAAAATGGGTGCCATCTGGGATTTTTGAAAATGCAAAGGTAGTCCTGCTTGAGGAATTTTCCCGGTCACCTCATCCTGAAGCCAAACTCAAAATCCAGAGTGCATTATAAACTGATTTTAAATGTCAGTTTATGAGACCTCAGGTTTTATTCTATTTTCTTTGGCTGCAGTAATATCTAAAGAATTTGGAAAATCAGCTAACTACTGCAAGGAGGATACCTTGATATGGTAGCATGGTATTATGGGCTGAATTTCATTCACCCAAAATTTATATACTGAAATTCTAATGCCCAGGACCTCAGAATGTGACTGTATTTAGAGAAAGAGTCTATAAGGAGGTAATAAAATGAGGTCACAGAGTGGGTGTTCAATAAATGTGTTTTTTACTACCACTATTGTTATTATGACTATTGCTATAATAGTCACCAAACATTTACTTTGCCCCTTTCCCATTATATACCTCATCATGACCAACGATACTATCTCCTTGAAACATTGTCTGAGGACTTCCATGGTGGTCCAATGGCTAAGACTCTGCACTCCCAATGCAGGGGGCCAAGGTTCAATCCTTGGTCAAGGAACTAGAGTCCACATGCTGCAACTGAAAGAGCTTGTGTGCTGCAACAAAGCCTGAAGATCCCACATGCTGTAACTAAGACCTGGCACAGCCAAATAAACATATCTCCACCCAGTCCTTCAGCAGCTTATATTTCCTAAAAGGAAATTACTACCAGTCCACAAAATAGCTATCTCAAAGGCTGCCAGTGACTGCCTAATGGAGACAGCAACCGGAACTTTTCTCTGAACAGTTCTTTCCGATGATCAGTCCATTTCACTCTCTAAATAGTCCATTCTGATCTCTATAGTGCCCAACAATGCCCTCCACCCACACTGTCTGCATAATTGCTTCTGTGACTCAATACACTTCCCGTTTCGCTTTCTACCTGACAAATGCTTCTTTCTCATTTATCTTCTCTTCCTTGTCTTTCCATCCTGCTTTGTTCTCTCTTGGTCATATAGTATCATTGAAGATACACTGTTCTTTTAAAGTCTGACCTCACCTGGCTTCCCACTACATGGCTGCTTCCATCGTCTTTGGCCATCACCTCTAGGTTCCTGTATCCCCAGACCACAGGCCTCCCCCTCCTGCAACCTCGTTGCCCATCACTGGGTCTTGCTGGACATTCTCACCTGTATGCCCTTCCTCATGTCTGCCCTACCTGGAATGTCGTTGCTTCCATTCTTATTAAAATCCTTCTCACATGTTAATGCCTTGTGAACTGCATCCTTCAAGATGTCCTAAGACCTCATCATTCCATTTGGAAAAATTTTCTTCCTGCTATTGCAGAAAAGTCACACATGGGGCTATCACATCCTACACAATTGTGTGACTATGTTTTTCAAAACAGGAGGACAGAACTCTCTGCTGTGTGTGATATGCACTCAACACACATATCGACAAATGAAATCAGTGATTGTAGTTGAACTGTGCATTTAGCATTCTTGTCAGATCAAGATCAGCCCATACTGACACTCATTTATACTTGGACATTTCTGTGAGAAGCATCTTGGGTGGTGCCCATAGCGCCACTCTTGGCACCCCCTGGTTCAACAATTTTCCAAGTTCCTAAACAAAGATAAAGAGATTAGCTTATCCAATTCACAGACAGCAAAAATCCAGAAAGGTTAACTGTTATCACTGAGGACATAGTCAAGATGTGTATCTTAGATAATGGAGGCTGGAATGATGAACTGAAGCCACCAAGTTCACTTTCAACAAACAGAAAAATATATATATTTACATTCCAAAACATCAACTGCAAATGTATGGGACAGAGAAGATTTACTTGAGCAATAATTTATGACAAAAAATTGTCTTCAAATACCTGCCAGAGGAATGACTTTATTCTGTGGTTCCCATACACAGAACCAGGAGAATGGGTTCCTCTTAGAAAGAACTTTCCTTGAAAGCCATCCAATAAGAGCAAGGGCTGAGGCACAGACATCAGAGGGGTTCTTTCTCTCAGGGAGCGAGTGTAGCTTAGGTACTTTCTGGGGTCCCTTTAACTGCGAGACATTTCCCCGTGTAGTTGTCCCCCGCCATCTCTCCAGCCTCTTCTCACACAACTCGTCCTCCTTGCCACTGACAAGCTAGTCACTCAGGTTTTTGTTTCTTTCCTAAACTTGTGGCACTCCCCATTCCAGGCCTTCCCATGGTTTGTTCATGCTGTACCCTCTGTAAGAATGCCCTTTCCCCTCTCCTGCCTACACTACATTTGGCTAAATTCTACCCCTCCTCCAGGTATCAACCTCCCAAACTAGGTTAACTGCTTGCGTAGAATCCTGCAATACCCTTACCACACAATGCACACCTACAGGCATCTGTTTATTTGCAGTCATTGAAAACATGTCTGCCTTTGACCTTAGTCTGAAAGCTTTTTGAAGATAACAACCATGATTGTTTCGCTCACTCAAATTATCTCCAGTTTTGGTCACTGGACTTGGTGCATAGGAGGTCCATAGATATAAGTTGAGAGACTGACTTACTCCAGTTTAAACTTTGGATTTGAAAGAAAAACTGGTTAGAAGAGCAAGAAAGACAGAGAGGGATAGAGAGTACTCACACCACATGTTTGAATGGCTGTGCCTTTCCGTTTGGTGACAGCTCATAGGCTGACCACAAGGCAACTGGAGAGTTTCAAAATGTGAAACAAATATTCCCCCTTGAGGTTGGGCTGCCTGCTACAGTAGAGCAAAATCCCAAGAGAAACAAAATGATTCCTCTCCTTATATATATATGTATCTGAAATGGCTGTACGTCTCTAACTCTGAAAGATCTGGTAGAAAAGGACAGAATGATTTTCACATCGACTTTGTGCTCTCCCTATGAATCCCTTTGGCGATCTCTGAGCTCATGAATCTAGTTTCATGCTTCTTCTTAACCTGGAAGAAGGAATCAAGGGAGAACAAGGCTGCTGCCCAGAGGTAAAGACTGAGGAAGTGGTGGATAGATAGCTGTTCTGCCCAGTCTATGAGGTCTGGAAGAAAGCTCTATTTCCCATTTCCCCTCTGACCTATAAATTGAGTGGCTTGTCACACAACGCTTTCCAGCCTTCATACCTGTTAGTCCTCTTCTAAAGAAGAAATATTTACTGAGAACCAATCGTATGTCATATACCATGATGGGTGCTTTGCAAATGTCATTTAGCCCTTCTAAATACCTGGGAAGGTAAGCATCAACACATTTATTTTACTCCCAAGGAAACTGGTAAGTAACTTGGCCAACATCATAAAACCAAAGAACATTACAGCCCAGGATTGCAACCCAATTGAAATTTATCCAAAGGCCATTGTTTTTTTCTACTATACCACTCTAATTTAATATTCAAAAGAGCTCTCTACAAACACTACATTTTGGTTTCACAACAGCCACTAATGCCTACTGAAAAAATATTTCATCCTACCACATGATAGCAAAAGAGAAGATTTATATAAAACAGAACTAAAGCACTGTTCTTGGATGTTATTGTGCTGTTTTTTTCAAGAAGAATCACTTTTACGGAAACAAATAAAATCAAATCTAGGCAATAAACAGGATTTGATAGGAAACACTCAACAACATTTGAACATTTGGATGAATCATGTGGGAATTCTGATCCCCTCTGGAATTATCATAACTACTCAATGATTTTGGCTTATAATTTACAAAATGAAAAAAACAATTGTGCTAACAAGAAATTTAGACCTTGGAAAGAAAACACTGTGGTACTGAGTGCAACCTCATAAGATAAAGTCCTGGTTTATTGTAAGAGAAGAATTCAAGGAACATCTGTAAATAACTGAGCAGCGGTAACACTTAATAGGATGCAGAGATGGGATCCCAGGGAGGTGGGCCATGTCAGTGGAAGGACCTGGAGCTCAGCAAGTCCTGGAGCATTATCTGCTTCTATCTCTAAAGAAGTCAGATATGAAGGTTTCAAGAACAAAGTTGAGAGCAAAGAATGACAAACAATTTTAG
Organism: Neotragus pygmaeus; assembly: GCA_006410875.1. NCBI lineage: Eukaryota > Metazoa > Chordata > Mammalia > Artiodactyla > Bovidae > Neotragus > Neotragus pygmaeus. Next base: position 343,706 of record SJYV01047857.1, on the reverse strand, counting down.
CAGCCTTTGACAATGCACTAAAGGAGTCTTCTGACATCCTATCAACAACTCAGAAAAAGAGAGGGATGAAAGTGAAACCAAAGCCTATTTTGCCCTCCCCATTAAACTTAGCAACAAGAGACCAAGAACGTTTTGTCAAAAATATCTTAACTTTGCAAGATCCCTATATTCTGTCCTCCAGTGAGCACTTTCCCATCCAAATGCAGTATCTTCAGACAGCTGGAGGCTACATTTGTCAGAGAAACACATAGATCATGCCTATATTTTGATGTTCTTATCTTGATGGGCAAGTTTTAGATCCCTTTGAAATGTTGCCCCATTCACTGCAGTAAAAGAAACTACAGTATACAAAAAATGTAAGATTTAATTAGGGACTTGTTTTTTTTTTTCTCCAGCCCCTCAAAGGTCTCTGTTTGAGTCACTCACCTAGCAGTACAAAAGCTATCAAACCACTTGAATGAAAGGGTCAGGGAGCAAGCTGTGCAAGTATGGAAGCCAGCAAGTCCTGTTCAGACCACCCAGCTCTCCAAAGGCAGAGCAACACCAGATTCAGACAAGATAAGAGGCTGCAGGCCCATGTAACCCAGCCCAGGGAACAGCCTTTCCAGAGAGTTACAGGCTTCCATTGTGAGAATGACTGTGTGCTCTGAAAAGGTAGCATTTGTCTATAAGGCACTAGATCAGCAGTCTTGATTCTTCGTGAAAGAAAGCTTAAATGGTATTTTTGAAAATTTTAAGAAAAGCAGTAAGCCAAATCTTTGGGCCTGTGGTCAAAGCAAACGCTGAAAAGCTCTCATCCCTCTATACCAAAGTTTAGAAGACTGAGGCATATCCATCAATGTCAGAATATCAGAGTTAGAAAGATATCAACACTTTTGTTTTATTGATGGCAGAAGTGAAGGTTAGCAAGAATAGGTGACTCATATAAGATTGGTTAGCAACACTTAAGACATGAAACACCATGAAGACCAAGTGTCTATCCATATTATACACACTGATTTTCTGAATCCTTGGCACCAGCCCAGAGCCTGGCATGTAGCAGGCACCTACAAATATCTGGAATGAGGAGAGGAAAAAAAGAAAAGGGCACTGATGACCATATCCGAGTTTCTTTTTACTGTAAATATGCTATGTCAATCATTGTCACTGGTGACAGGGATGGAAGCTGAGATCTTCCTTTCATATGCTGTCTCATGAGGACCTCAACATGATGGAGGAATCATTTCCTATTTTTCCCAATCTTGGTGGGTTTGTCCAATCAAAACCGATTTCTAGGAATTATACTTCTACTGAACAGGTCCCAAGAAATAATCCAGCTCAGTTCAGCCCACTCAGCCTAATCTGTCCCCAAGAGCAGAACATTCCCAGCAGGTTGATAAAGAGCTGAGAATAGCCTTGGGCTTAAAGTTTCCAAGACAAACATAGCTTGGCCATGCAGAGCAGGTCAGACCACACAGTCCAACACAAGAAATCGGGGCACCTATCCCTGACTGCTTTTCTTACTCATGGGAAATGTAATGGCAGGAGAGCTGGTTAACAGTTCTGGTTTGGCAGTCAAGCATGCAAAACCATGCTTCATGTAACTGTGTTCAACAGCAGCTCACACTCAAGCTTATCATTTAGGTGTGAGGTTTAACATTAACTGAGGACGTGACAAGAATTTAATTTGCCAAGGACAATGTAAAGCACTACTCATCCAAGTGTGATCTTGCCTGCATGAGGATCACCTGGGGAAATTCCTGCCCCAACCCCCACCCTC
>SJYV01047857.1:268450-338672 GCA_006410875.1 Neotragus pygmaeus | reverse complement strand
TAAAGCAAAGCTATCCAAAAATCATCTCATCCAAACTTTTGTATCTTTATACCATGAGGATATTTATCTGTTTTGTTAATTTTTGCATTTTTTTCTCTTTGCCATTTTGTTTAGCTGAAAAGAAATATTCTGACTTGGGGGGCAGGGGAAGGGGACAATTCAGAATGTAAAAATGTTTTTTCACTGGTGAATGCTATTGGGGATGGATTGAGAAGAGAGTTATAAATTCGTATTATGTAATAAACAGCCTCCCATTGGGGACGTAGGGCTCTTTAACACTGCAATTTGCCACCTTGCGAGCTTATATGATAACTTTTGCAAGCAGACTTGATCTACTTCTTGTATCATTACTCGGAGTTAATGCTACCACACAATAACCTCTGGGGCATTCTAGCAGAACGTTCACAGTCGAGAGGAGAGGAAATACATAAAGCAGATACTTACAGGTAGTGGTTTTTCTTGCCAAGTCAAAAGCTAGAAACCCTTGGCGCAGGCAGGCAGGATAAGAGTCACTGACCCGGTAATCTCTGATTTAAAGGGCTTTGAGAGGAAGGGGGAGGAAAAACAGCCCAGGAGGGGAAGAGCTGAAATTCCAGTCTTTCAGGTCAGCTGAGTTTTAGCTCTCTTTGTACTAAAAATCCATTAATCCACCCCATAAGAAAATATAGAATTGAAGTTCACATACACACTCCACAGTCTTTGCTGGTCTTCTCCGAGGCTGCAGTCGCTGCTGAAGCTTTGAAAACTTCCCGATTGCCAAGCTCAGGACTCCCAGGGAAAAGGGCATGATCAGGGATGCCTGCAGCTGTTTGCAGGGAGCCCGACCTCCCTGGCGGAGAGCCACAGCTCTCCAGTCCCTTCTGCCGGCTGGGTCCGCAGGGACAAAACTGAGCTTTTGTTAAAGGTCGGTAGCGTCTCCTCCTAGTCTCTCCCCAGCTCCCTTTCTCACTATTAGTTCTCTACTAACTGCTCCGCCACTGGCTGAGCCCAAGCTGCCTCTCCCGCTGCAGCGCAGAGGCACACACACTCACAGACACACACATGGCACACACCCACACCCCATCCACACAATCACCCAACACACTACACACAGGCACCCACACATGTGTATGTACCCACACCTACACACAGACAAATGCATTCACAGGCAAGCACACACATTTACACACCCTCATACCCATGTGTGTGCAAACACACATATGTGTAGGTACACACATGTGCGTAGGTACACACACAGATATGCTTATACCCACTCACACTCATACTCACACAAGTTTTTTCCTAAACCTTCAAACTCTTCAAACATTTTTTTCCTAAACCTTCAAACTCTTCAAACATTTTTTTCCTAAACCTTCAAAGTCTTCAAACTTTTTTTTCCTGAACCTCTCCTGAAATAAATTCCCATCCTGAAAGGTTTTTATTCAAATTCAGACAAGATGTCCTGCATTCAGAAGGGAGGAGGGAGAGGGACGGGATCTGGCCTCTTTAAACTTTAGTCACAGCCTTTAAAGGAAAAGAGGAGATTCTTGGGGTTGTTTTTAAGTACCACCTTAATTTTTCAGTTTATAAGGCTTTTCATGTGTCTGGCTCTTTTTTAAAAACCCAGAAAAATTCTGTAAATCTCATCTCATTTGCATATAGTTTATGACCCCACCGATTCCACCCTATTACAGGTCAAGAAATGTCCTCTCAACAGAGGTTCATTCAGTAAAACTTGGCGGGATTCAGTGGGTGGGTGAAAGCTTTGTTCCTTAACAACTGCAAGATAAAATGCTTTCCTGTATTTCATCTCCACCAGAAAAAAATAAAATAGTGGCATTACTACCTGGGCTAACTTTTAAATTGACCATAAATAGAGAAGTTGGAGTGTTATCTTGCTGTGGGGAAAATGTTTACATTGAGAAACGTCTGGTTATTCTAAACCTTTGCCTAAAGAACAAGGCACTGTAAATCCAATTCAAACAAGATTGGTTTTCCTGAACAAGGTCACCATGTAAGACCCTCTCTCTGGGAAGCAATGAGAGGGAGAAAGAAGAAAATGGAGAAGAAAGGGAAGAAAATTATGTGAAGAAGGAATAAAGTAAAGAAAAAAATGAAAAAGAATACAACGAGAGAAAAAAATAATAATTTCATTTTAAAACATGCTTTATGGATACTTTAGCAATGAAAGGTACATGTATACTCATTCAGAGTCACCAAAAATTTTAAATCTTCAAGAATCTCTTGATTCCTTCCTCTTGCTCTGAGAATAAATGGATGAAAATGTCTCCAAGAACCACTAAGCTTTCTGTAAGTAAACAGTGGTCACTACACACAAGTATTAGTAAACAAAATATAGTGACAATGTATGATTCATGTAATAATCTTTAAAAAACCAAGAAATAAAGCCCTAATGATGACAGGAAAGACAGTGTGATAGACAATCCTGTTCTCAGACTAAATTTATAACTTTCCCAGCTTATGAAAATCTCACCTGCAAAGAAATGAAGATGATTTTAATGCTATTAGTTGAGAAAGGAATGATAATAGGTAGTTGCATTGATATGTTTCTCCTAACATCTAGGCTAAATAAAGCTTGTGGATTCATATGGAAACAGAAATAAATGTTTTATACCACTTCTGTAGGAAAAAAAACCTTCAGCATTCTAAGCAAAAAACAACAAAATCTTAGATTGCAACATATTTCAGGAAATGTAATTTTCATTAAGTTAATTATACAAATGATGGTTGGCCTAACTTTGTGCTGAACATATATTAGAATAAACAGAACTATAGTTTAGCCAAAATATCTTGAAATCTGAGGTACCCACTTATACAAATGAGTCTTTCTCATATCTTCCACCAGTGGATAGCAGCTGCTGAAATAATATAGTAATCAACTTTAATAAAGTATTCTTTGAATGAGTTGAAATGCAAAGCCAGAATGTTTTAAAATAACTTAGCCAAAGGAACAATGAAGAATTCTCCCCCTAAATGTGTGTGTTGTTGAACTTAGTACTGAATCAAAATGCATTTTAAAGAAGTCATTCTATTTCTAACCCTAGGATTAGATGTGATATGAAAAATACAGAATGCCATGTGTTGGAAATGACCATACCTTTTTGGATTGTTAAACATGTATAATTTTGTTAAACTGCTGTAGAATATAGCATTCTCTAAGGAGCACAGCCAACACTTTCACCAAAAACCTATATTAAAAAAAAAATAGGAGTGTACCTTTTAAGTGTTTCTGACGACACCAAGCACAGAAGTGTTATCCATCGTACTGTGAAGATGGTTTCCCACTGACTTCTTTTTTTTCATATTTATTTTATTTATCTGTCTGCATCGGATCTTAGTTTTGACACGAGGGATCTCTGGTCTTCATTGCAGCATGCAGAATCTTTAATTTCAGCAGGCAGGATCTAGTTCCCTGACCAGGGATTGAACCCTGGCCCCCTGCATTGGGAGCATGGAGTCTTAGCCACTGAACCACCAGGGAAGTCCCTCTACTGAATTTATAAAAACCAGGGGCTATGGGAGACAACGCTGCAACACAAAAGGCTATTGGCTGGAGTGGAAGGGTCCACTTTAAATAGATCAAATTAAAGCAAATAAGTAAATAAAATGAAAGCAAGATTAACACCTTTATGTATGAGAAAAGAACAGAAACACAACCTAGTGGGAGTTTGTAGAGGCAAAGACTTGCTGACCTCAGAGTTTGACTATGGCTATAGAATAATGGAATGAAATAAACCCAGCAAAGCATAAAAAAGAGCCATATGCTCTGCTTGAAATTCTAAAAGTGTAGACCAAGATCACTTTTTTACACAGAAGTGCAAAATTCTAAACAACACACCTTCAAATCTAATCTTCCTATGTATTTTTAAAGATATTATACCCAAATAGGATTTATTTCAGGATTGTAATGACAGTTCAAAATGAAAACATCTAGCAATTTAATATATTGGAGGAGGAAAGAAGCCATACGATCATCTTAATAAATGCCAAAAAGTGGTATTCAGTAAAATTCAACACTCATTCACTAAATAAACAAACAAAAAAACACTATTAGCCAGCTAAGACCAGAATGGAAATCTTTTACCCAATCAAAGACCTCTATGAGAAATCTTATCCTTAATGGCAAAATTTTAGTAACCACTAAAGAAAGAAAAGAAAATGCTTCTTACAATCACCACAATTCAACAATGTAGAAGACCCTACCCAATACAGTAAAAATAATAATAATGATAAGGCATGAGGATTGGAAANAGAAATCTTATCCTTAATGGCAAAATTTTAGTAACCACTAAAGAAAGAAAAGAAAATGCTTCTTACAATCACCACAATTCAACAATGTAGAAGACCCTACCCAATACAGTAAAAATAATAATAATGATAAGGCATGAGGATTGGAAAGGAAGAAAATAAAACTTTTACTTCTAAATGATTTTTTTAAGATTTTGTTTTTAAAAATCTAAAAAATATTCAATATTTCTAAAAGATATCTAAAAGTCTCCCTGTAAAATATCTTAAAGAGATCTTCCAAATAAGGGTGCCAGAAGAAGTTGTCCTGATGGGAGAGACATTGAAAGGGCAGCCTTTTCTAAATAGACACATGTACACATCCAGCATACAGCTGTTAATAACAAAAAAAGTCCTTCTCCCAGTGCTTTGTTTTATGTTTGGAGCCAATGGCCCAGCTGGAGAACTGAAAGAATGAAAGATTCAAGTTCTCTCATTTTATGAGGACGGATGCTCAGATCACATGTGCCTCACAGAATCTATTTGAGAAAATGTTTCCCCTCCTCCATACGCCAAGCTATTGGTTGTAGAAGTGGAAACTCCTAGCATTATCATTTCCATATTTGTCTGCCACACTGAAGCAGGAAATCAGAATCAACTGACTCATTTCATACCACTGCATGGTACTTTTCTCATTAATAATTCACACAGCTTCAAACACTAGCATTAAAGTAAACAGACATTAGGATTTCCATGTACATATTAAAAACATGAAAAAAATCAAGAATACTTTTATCTCCTTCTTTTACAGGAAAAGGGGGAAATAAACCAAAGGCAACATAAACAATTTAGTTTTGAGTTGTTTTACATTTCAACTATCTTTGTGAGAGATTTGGTCTTTCAAAGTTTAGCACCAAGACAGTTTCATCTTTCCAAGCCTAATACAAAGAGTTGGGAGTCTTGACTTATTGATTAAAAAAAAAAAAAAATCCAACTCTCTCAAAAAAAAAAAAAAATAGTTGCTACATTAAAAAAAAAACATGGTAGGTTAGTCCAAGAGGTAAACACTGAAAGTAACAGAACACACCCATAGGCAAAAGATGTTTTTCTCAGGAGTAAATGGCACAAATCTATTAAAAAATCCCCCTGGACTTGTTTAGGAGGCTGAGGCTGAAGTCACACAATGAGTGTGTCTGACAGAAATCGGAACCTGCTGATCTATTAAATTATCTTCAACAAGGTTATTGAACCTTAGTATATGCCAGGCACTGTGCTAATCCTGGGAAGGACAGAGATGAGTAAGACCTGGTGCCTGCTCTCAAAATCCTTACAATGCACTTGGAGAAGACAAGACAACAGAAATAACTTGTACACTGAGATGTGATTAAGGATCACTAACAATTATTGAACATGTACCACCTAGTGTACATTTTTACTTACATGCATTTATTAGCTCATTCAGTTCAGTTCAGTCGCTCAGTTGTGTCCAACTCTTTGTGACCCCATGAATCGCAGCACGCCAGNAAATTTGCTTGCATATTGAATGCAGCACTTTCACAGCATCATCTTTCAAGATTTGAAACAGCTCAACTGGAACTCCGTCACCTCCACTAGCTTTGTTCGTAGTGATGCTTTCTAAGGCCCACTTGACTTCACATTCCAAGATGTCTGACTCTAGATTAGTGATCACAACATCATGATTATCTGGGTCATGAAGATCTTTTTTGTACCTAGACAATTCTAATACCTTGAATGGATCTTGGGGCTCAAATCCAGCATTAGCTCTCTGTCTCTCTATTGATAAACTTTGGCTCTGCTTTAATTTGCATATTAACCTTAATTTTACCTGGTACATAGAAGCTTTTTTGTAATAAAGAAAACCACCAGAAGCCCAGGTCTAGTTCCTATGGCTTACAATCCTGAAGGAAGTAAGAGAGTCATCTTCCATACTAGTTTAGGCAGAAGATAGATAGAACCCTAGGGCAACTGAGGAAGAAGAGGGAGCCATGAATGTTGACACAACAGGACAACGTAGAGTGGGGAAAGATTTTCTGAATGGGAACAGGGAAGAAGGATGGGAAAGCAGCTGGGCAGGATAGTCAGGCACCACAAGAGATGTCAGTTTCAATATTTAAGGCAATGGGAACCCTTTCTTTCTGAAATACATTTGACATAAAATGCACTGTCAATTCAAGATGTACAACATGTTAATCTGATAGATTTATATACTGTAATTTAATTGCCATTGTAGTGATAATTAGCACTGCTATCACATCACATAATCATCTTTTCCTGTTCGTGGTTGGAATTATTAAATTTGACCCTCTTAGCAAGTTATAATACAAAATTATTTTCTATTTTGATTACATGGTGCATTAATTCTCAAGCACTTAAAAGAGAAGGGAGCAATCAAGCCATGAAAAGAGATGGAGGAAATTTAAGTGCATACTTCTGAATGAAAGAAGCCATTCTGAAAGGTTACGTACTGTGTTATTCTGACTATATGACTTCTGGGAAAGGCCAAAATACGGAGACAATTAAAAAGAATAAAGGAATAAGAGATAGGAAGGATAAATAGAGCACAGAAAAGCTTTAAGGCAATGAAACTACTCTGTATGGTAGATAGATGTCTCACAAATTTGTCCAAACTCAAAGCACATACAACACCAACAGTGAACCTTAATATAGACTGTATAATCTATATGGTACTGATACCCCTCTGGTGGGAGATATGAGAATGGGGGAGGCTGTGCATGTACTGGGGTAGTGAGTATAAGGAAAATTTCTGTATCTTTCACCTTGAGTGATACATTCCATTCAATATTTCTGTGAACTTAAAATTTCTCTGAAAAATGACATCTAATAAGTATATTTTTAACATTCAAAAGTGTAAAAAAAGGGTACTTCTGGTCACAATTCCCAGAGAATTTCTCAAAGAGGAAAGATGGTCTTTAAGAATTCCACATGGAGGAATTGGACCCCTTGTGCACTGTTGATGTGATTATAAAATGGTGGAATCACTATAGAAACAGTATGGAAGTTCTCTAAAATATATATATATAGACTTACATAATCCCACAATCCTTTTTGTAGATCTATACCCCTCCCAAAAATGAAAGCAGGATCTCAAAGAGATATCTGCACAGACACATTTATACCAACATTACTCACAGTTGCCAAAAAATGAAAAGAACCAGAATGCCCATCCACATATAGTAGAGTATATATATGCACATTCATCTTAAGTATAGAGCATGATGAATGCACATGCTCATATCCACTCATGTAACCACAACCCAGATCAAGTCAGAGAATATTTTCAGCTCCCTCAATGATTCCCTCATTTCCCTGCCCGGTCAACACCCTCCTCCTCACTCAGTGAAACTCAAAGCTGACCACTATTCTGGTCTCAATAACTACAGATGGGTTTTGCCGGTTCTTGAACTTAATATACATAGAGTCATACAGTATATATTATCTTGTGTCTTTCACTCAACATAAGTTTTGTGAGATATATCCATGCTTTTCACAATAGTTTCTCTCTTTTTTATTATAGTATAATATACTATTTGTATGAATACTCAATAATTTATTTATATATCTTTTTGGGGGGGTTTTCTGGGTTGGGACCAATCTAAATAAAGTTGCTGTGAACATTCATGTATTTGCCTTTGGGTGGACCTATGTACTGTTTTGTCTTGGGTATATTTCAGGTCTGAAATTGCTATGTTATAAAGTATATTTAAGCTATAGCATTTTAAAGCAGGATTTTAAATAATTACATTAACTTCCAAGTCTAGTCAAACCTAGCCTAACTCTAATTCTATGACATTATTCACTGCAGATTCATTGCAACACTATTCACTCCATAAAAACCCGTCCAGAGTCTGCTGTGTATCAGGAACATACCAGTGAATGAGGCAGGTGTGAGTTCTGCCTGCATTAAGCTTACCATCCGGTGCTGATGAACAGTGAGCTAGAAATTAGAATGTGATGAGTACTAAGAGGGGAAAGTGCAGGCACAATAGGAGTTTACAATAAGTGACCTGAGTGGTCTGAAAGCGGAGGCATTTCCTGGCTTCTACTAAAAGTAAAGAGTTCCAATAAAGTAAGAACTAGTTGTGATATAAGCACTAAATAAGGAGTCAGAAGATCAGATCCAATTTGCTGTTTTCCCATCAGGCAACTGTGTGACTTGAGGCGAATCTCTTACTTTCCTGGGTCTCACTCACAATAATAATACCATTTTACATTTGTGTCAAAGGAAAGTGTTCCTCTTAAATTGATTGAATAAATAAGTCTGTAATCTTATTTTACCAATTATACAAAAATCCATTGTCAGAGAAGTACTGATAGGTCTCTGACAATAAAAAAGTTATTTTTAGTCCCTTTATGTACAAGTGAAGTACAGAAAACTCAGTTCCCTGAAAACAAATTAGTATATTTGGCCATAAGAATAACTGTTAAGGGTTTAGCTAACACTATTGTGGTAATCATTTCACAAAATATAAATATATCAAGTCAACACATTGTATACAAACTTACACAGTGTTATATCTCAACTCAATTATAAAAAAGAATAATTATTTTAAAAAGAATATAAATAATAATTATATAAAAAAGAATAATTATTTAAAAAATAATCGTTAAATTCATAGGAGATTATCAGTAACAGGTTTTTTAAAGGTAGCCTAGAAAAAAACACTTTTGATTACTAAGTCAGATTAAGGTATCATTCTAATAGGGTTTACCCTCATCACAATGCAGGATGAATATATGTTTTAAGTACCTTCTAAGCCTCAAACATCTCAAAAGTAGCCAGGAATACCTGGGGGTTCCCAAGATTGTTTCAGGACTTCCATGAGATCAAAATTATTTTTACAATATTAAGATATTCTCTTCCTTCTTCTCTCATAGATATAAAATTTAGTTTTCTAGAGGCTCTATGATATAGCCTCTTCAATACAAGAGATTGAATGCAGAAGCAGCTGTGAAAATCCAGCTGTTTTGTATTGCTAGACACAAAAGTGATTTGCAAAAAAATACAAACACCACTTTCTCAGCGTTTGTTTTTTTTGTTGTTGTTGCTTTCAAAATTATAGTTATTTTCCACCAGAATATTTATGGTAATATAATAAATTTACTTTTGTTCATTTAAATAGTTAAATATTTCTCAGTTTTAATTTCTAATATACTAAATTTAGGTGTAACTCAAATAAATGAAAGCTCTGTAGGATGTTCAATAAAATTTAGAGAGTACAAACCAACCCTGAGACCAAAAGTTTGAGAACTACTGATCTTGCAAACATTCCCAATATCCTTATGTAACAATTCCTGGATCAAAAGACTGGCTTTAGCTGTGGTTATATTAGCCAAGATTGAATCAAAGGAAATGGGGCTTCTGGAAAGCAAGGAATAAATTAAAGATTACAGAGCTTATACTTTCTCCTGTCTCCATAAATAGTGTTATGGTCCATGACTCCATATTTGCATTCATGATTTTATTTAATCCTCAAAACTATGAGGTGAATAGAAAAAACATTATCCTTCTGATTTTACTGATGAGCAAACTGACCTAGAGAAATTCGTGTCCAACTGGCTGGACTAGGATTGGAAGAGAGATGTTTATAATACCCTATCTAATGTGCTTTCTGTGAAGCAGAAGGAAGGAATCGTACCTAAATACTCTCTAAATAACCAAGGTCATCTTCTGTCTAAGACATACTTTCACCAAACCGGAAAGGCTCATAAGAGAAGCTAATTATCTGGAAGTATCTTTATCCTTCAAGGGTAAAAAGAAAAGTCAGACATCTATTTTGTCTTTGCATTCACTAAAAGTAAGCATGATCTAATTTGGATTAGAAGCAAATATATATCCCCTGAGGCAGAACTATATGTTAAGCTTATATATTAGGTAAAAACAATAGAAGCCATCTCTTTAACACAGCAAACTGCTGGCAGTTAAGTACCTAATGAGACCCAAGTGAGTTTTTTAATTCTAAAAGTCAGATTTCATAATCATTTTCTGAGATGTAATATCCTGATTTTTTTACTTTTTTCTCTTATGCTCTGCACAGTTTAATGAATTTTCCCCTATAATATGATTAATTTCTTAAATGGATGATTAAGCGATGACTGACACTTCTATTTCTGCCTGAGATTAATGGCATGCCATGATTTTAAATGGCATATAAATACAAATTTGAATCCTCATTGCTGACTAAGGTGATCTGACTTTAAGCAGACAAGGATCTTAGCTTCAGTTTGGGGGTAGTTGAAATAAGAGATACAAACAATAAAGACAAGTTCTATTATATCTATACTCACAGAAATACCAATAAATTGAAAAGACTGGACTAGGTGGATCAAGGAGAATCTTTAACATAGGTAAACAATAAGGTTGCTAGAAAGACTTCAAATATTCCTAAATATAAAATAATTTTTAACACTTATTAATTAATTATCCATCACTTTTAAGATACGTCAATGCCTTGNACTGGACTAGGTGGATCAAGGAGAATCTTTAACATAGGTAAACAATAAGGTTGCTAGAAAGACTTCAAATATTCCTAAATATAAAATAATTTTTAACACTTATTAATTAATTATCCATCACTTTTAAGATACGTCAATGCCTTGAACTAACATGGAGCATTTTAGACTTCTCCCAATAAATGTCAAACGTAAAGTGTACATTTCCAAATTTTAATTTGAAAATATTCAGATGTACTAGTCATTTTGGTAGTATAATTAAAATTGGAATTAGGGAGAAGTAGTGAAGTTTGGAGAAGGAAATGGCAACCCACTCCAATATCCTTGCCTAGAGAATCCTGTGGACGGAGGAACCTGGTAGACTGCTGTCCACGGAGTCGCACAGAGTTGGACACAACTGAAGCAAATTAGCATGCATGCATGCACTGAAGCAGGAAATGGCAACCCACTCCAGTGTTCTTGCCTGGAGAATCCCAGGGACAGAGGAGCCTGGTGGGCAGCCGTCTATGGAGTCGCACAGAGTTGGACATGACTGAAGTGACTTAGAAGCAGGAAGTTTGAGGGCTGCCATGGAGATTGATATAAGAGTTTTTGTTTTGAAACGATCTTCTTATATTCAATCAGAGTAATCCCAAACCATCCCCATCATGATTACAATGGAAGGTGACAAATTTGCCAAATTTTGGTGCTTTGGAGCTTTTTTTTATAACAGAATGCTGCAACACTCTACTTTCCAAGAAAAAAACAAAAGAGTAGAAAGGGAGAAATCCCTCAGTCTCCTAATGAAGTGCCCTTAGATTGCATGGGAATAATCAGTCAACAGCAAGTGGTACTCTGTTCCATGCAAGTCACAACATTTCAGCAGTAATTCAGTTTTCACAAAAATAATCATAAATTCCCTTCTTGAAAGGCCAATCACCACAGTCACAGGTTGAGCCATTTGATCATTGGAGAATCTGAAGATAAAGCAAGATTTGAAAATGTGACCTCCACCACCTTAGCATATTCCCTGAACTACCACCACACCAAGCACTCTTGGACCACAAGTTAGGGAGGCCATTTACCAGCGTAGCTGAAGAAATTTCCCATCTCTTTCCGTAAGTTCCCAGAAAGAAAGACACTTCATCTTGGTATCTTCAGGTATAACTGAATTTATCTCAACATTTAAAAGGAGTTATCATCAGTGTAGATTAATGGAACCCTATCCCACAGATTGAAAAGGGAATTCAGAAAAAAAACCACTATCCAAAGAGGAATGGAATTTCTTTTTCAAAACAAGCTCCATTTCTATGCCTATGCATCAATGCATATTTTTGGCACATTGTCTCACCACTCTACCCTAGAAATTCGTAGCATATGCTTTCAAATTATTCACGAGTATGCATAAATATTAATCAAATAGATTATTTCCTTTAAGATGAGACTTTATTTCAATGTGTAACATAAATCTTGGCCAAGTAAATATCCTCAGACATTTGTGGCAGATCCTACTTCATAGGCTAAGGCTCTGGGGGCATATTTTGTGGGGGTGTAGTAGCATCTGCTAACTATCAAGAGGCAAGGGAACGCATTTTATGATGACTGCTTCCTGGAAAGATAAATAGAAACTTAATTTTTCAACATCCATTCCCTTTAAACCTTAAATTAAGAGCATTTTTACAACTGATAATCCAGTTTCACAATGATAACCTAGCAGTGGAGGAAATATATTTTCTTTCCAGTCACTTAAAAACAGACAGTTGCCCTGTGAAGAGGTCTTTTGGTGGTAGAATATATTGCACGTTTTTTTCATTCTAATCCCAAGTCAAAATTGATTTAAAGAAACTGGAAATGGCCATATCTTTTCCAACATGTCTGATTCCTAAGTAATCTAAGTACCGTTTCACAGCATTTTTAAATACAAACAGAACTGTTAGTTTTGTTACTTTCAGAATCAAACCAAATAAAGGTTCTCCTTTCTAAAAGTCTTAGGTCAGCATCAAATTAGCAAAAGTTGTTCTTTGGTGATCTCTCTCCTGGGCAAGTGCAAGAACATAATCAAGTATTTAGGCTGTGGTCATCTGACCTGCAGACCATTGGTTCAATATATTATTAAACTAAGATCCCTGGAGTCATGGATCCAAATCCTAGGACAACTTTTAACCTCACAGAAAATGCGCTTTCTTAGGTACACTTTGGTAATATTCTCCTGACTGAGATTAAGAGAAACTACCTATAAACTTGCAGCACCCACTGTTTCACTTCCTATAAGATTATAACTGAAAACACTGTCAATTGCACGATAATTTTTTAAACTAATATTTATAAAACATTTAGTAAGTTACAGGCACAGTTCCTATATTACTTTTCTTAAACCTCCCAAAAATGCCATAAAGAAGGTGGTTTTGTTTTTACTTTGCCAGTAGAAAACAAAATCTTAGAAAAGTCCACTAAATTTCCCAAAGCCAGGAGCTAGTAGATGAAAGAACCAAGATTTGAATCTATGTCTATCTGTCCTCCTGGGAAATCTATCTGAGGTCCAAGCACTTGTGAAACTAATTTTCCTGGGTGACAGCATGATTTTCCTAGTGAATATAGAAACCATACAGTCTACACTGGCTGCACTATTACTTTGACCAACTAAGCTCATCTTTTTTTTAAAGAATTATTTCATTGGGATGTTTTTGATAATTCTTCTTAGGGAAACCCCAAGCCATAAACAAAGTATAAAGTGGAAAGTTTTAAAAACTAACAAAATTCTACCACTCAGAAACAGTTTAATTCCTAAGAACCAGCTCCTTCTAAAAAATAAAATAACTGATAACATGCAATGTTGATGAGGACAGATAAAACAGATACATTTACAGCCTGCCAGTACAAGAGAAAAGGGGGGAGATCATTCTGGAAAACTACCAGCAGCTAACCAAAGAGTTTTTAAAATGTTTGTCCCTTTGACTTTGCAATATTACTCCTTGTCTTATACAATCAGGAAAAAGGACAGAAATTTATAGTTTTTATAAGTTATTTTATAAACTTATCAGTAAGATGTTACTTAGAATTAAAAAATAAAAGTAGAAATAACAAACACTCAAAGTTAGAAAAGATTTTCATTGTGAAATGTACAAAAATATCACATATTATTAAAAATCACTCATGATATAATTTAAGTGAAAAAGTATAATTATTGTATATTATTTTAATAAAATCATTTATTGTAACAGTATGTATATATTGATAGCAGTAGTAATTAATATTAAAGTATAAGTGCTATTATCAATAAATGATATATAGATCAAATATTAATATAATATTGATAACAAGTGTTTTGATGCATGTGCTGATGTTAATATATTGATAGACTATTAATTTCTATAGTAATAAAATATTACTATGTGATTTATTCATTTTAGTTCAATAATATCTAGCAATTGAGTTTTCCCCTCTATGTCAGGCCCTGTGTTAAAATATTTTTTAGATTATTCAACTTAGTCCTTAGACCAATACCCTAAGTACTCTTATTGTGTCTTTTTTTAACTCTAATAACTCTTTTGAAATAACTTCTCACACAAAGAAAATTTACAGGAATACTACAAAGAACACCTCTGTACCCTTCACTTGTATTTACCAATTAGTATTTTGCCATGTTTCTCTCCCTCTTTTTGTGTATCTCTCTCCACACTCACACATGTACATACATTTTCTGAACAAGCTGAGTAACTTGTATAAATCATGTCCCCTTACTCCCAAGTACTTCATTGTGTATTTTCTTAGAACAGGCATTTTGTTTCACACCCACAGGAGAGTGGTCACGTCAGGAAATTACACACTCACCTAATACAAGATCTTTTCCCCATAATGTCCTATATATCAATGTTTTTTCAAATCCAGGATCCAATCCAGGATCACTCACTGCTTTCAGATGTTGTGTCTCTTCAGTCGTCTCTAATCTGAAGCATTTCCTCAACTTTCGTTTTTCATGGCATGGACATGTTTTAAATGCATGGGCCATATGCTTTGGAAATTTCCCCACAAATTTTCTTTCATGTTTGACAGGAGTACCATATATGTGATACTGTGTCCTCAGTATATCATACCAAGAGGTACATTATGTCAGCTTACCGCATAACTGGAGATGTTAAATAAGGCTGAAGTCATCAGGTAGTATTAACCAGATTAGTCCACTATAGTTACCTTTTTTTGATTCTTTGAGAGTATGTATAAATGCATCATTCATCAAACTTTCACTTACTATTGTAACATCTATAGATAATTGTCTATATCCCTTTTCCCTAACTGTGAGAATTCTGGCTGCAAGAAAAATCAGTATATTAATATTTACTCACCTGGTCAATGCTACCATATACAGAGAGTAATTTCATAATTGCTAAATTCATATAATGCAAAAAAAACTAACCTAATACATATAGCTCAAATTTATCTTTTGATCGATGATAGCAAAATTATCATATTCAAAGATACTTAATTTAGCTCCTTTTCACCATTCTGAGTTAATTTATTTGAAAGTTGGGTTCATCTACTTCTATTTATATTCTAAGGTTTTTCCCCCACCATATTCTTATTGATGAAAATTCTTTGAAATTGAAATAACATTACCATGATGCCAAAAATCAAAAAACTACACGAGAGAATATTCTCACTTTCCTATATTTTCTACCCTGTTCCTACCCACCCCTTGTAGGTAATCAATCTCATTCGTTTCTGATTGATCTCTCTTGCAATGTATATTTTATTATTATCTATGTTTCTTACACAAAGGTGTTATACTGTATATACAGTTCTCCTTTGCCCTTTGCTTTTTCTTCTATTTATGAAGCTATTTATCCTTCTCTCTTAAAGTTGCATGGTCCTCTTAATATAAATATTTCATAGTTTTGTTCAATAAAAACCTCCTATATTTGAGGATTTAAGTTACTTCCAATATTTTGCAATTGTGAATAATGTTGCAATGAATAATCTTGGGCATGTATATTTCATATTGTGAAGAGATATCTTCAGGGTAAATTCTCTGCAGCAGGATTATTGGAACAAAATGTAAACATACATGCAGTCTGTGTAAGAAGTGTCAAATTCCCCTCTATAAGGTTGTGTAATATTGAAGAGTGCCTACTTGTCCCCTGCCTCACTGACAAAGTTTGCTGTCAAGCCTTACATTTTTGCCATTAATTAGCATTTATCTTATGAGTGAAATTGAATATTTTTTCATATGTTTAATAGGAATTTTATATTTTTTGTGTGAGTTGCCCTTCATGTCTTTTCCCATTTTTTCTATCAGGTTTTTGTTATCATCCATCTTTAACATATAAGGCTACAGACTCAGGGAAAAGAAGTAACCCAGGGCCATACAAGTCGGAACTGCTGGAGCTGAAATTGGTTTTTGACTATAAAGGAGAAAGTTGCACAAATTATTTCAGTTGTTTTTTGGATCTTTAGACTTAACTCTCCAAATTTTATACCATAGGAAACCTACATTAATTTGATAAATAAAAGTGAAAGTAAAGTAACTTTCAAATTTTAAAAAAAGGAGAGAGAGGGAGAGCGAAGAAAAACCAGCTGCTCCCTAAGCTGCAACAGCTTTCAACAGTCTGCCAGGATAATCTGTACCTCCAAGGTGGGAGCAGCCAGGCACGCAGACTGCCAGCTGCCAGAGGCTGCAGGAGTTGCCATGTTTGTGTTTGTTTTAAATGGAAAAGTAAACACACTGGGAGAAATAGGAAGAAAATATTGAGAAGGTGACATTTAAGAAGACTGAGACAGCATACCGAAACCAAGCAACAAATAAGGAACAAAAGCACATCCTGCACAATCAACAGCTAGAGATTCATAAGAGAAACAAAAGAAAGGAGGGGAGGAAGCGCACCAATAAGACACACATCTCAAAGATGGTTTCAGGGTCTCGGATATGGCTAGGGTGACGCTGTCAGCAGAGAGAAGAACATAAAAGTAAGGCAACCAGTCTGTTACCTCGAAGAACTAGAGAATGGCAAAGTCTCACACAGTGAGCTATGAATTAATTCTTCTGCTAAGCAGTGGATCTGAACGCTGATAGTGGACTCACATCACCAGAGAAAAATTTAATACAGACAGGAGCCAGGGCCCCGTCTTCAGAGAAATAAATTAGAATCTCAGGGATGGGATATGGGCTTCCTGTTAAAAACCATAGATCCAGTCATAGGTCAAAAGGGACCTTCTTTAAAGTTTTCTGACTTCTTTCAAAGATTAGAGAAAGAGGTCAGCTCTATATTTTAACCCAGCAACTCTACCCATCAGCGCATATACAGGGATTGTATTACCATCATCTTCTTCACCATCATCACCACCATCAGCACCACTCCCATTCAGTGAATCCCTACTATACCCCAGATTCTGTGCCAGGTGCTTTATACTCCTCACATATATTATATCTTCGCAACTCTTCAGGCAAGGTATTATATTTTTATTTTAAAGTTGATGAAACTAAAGTTCAGAGAGATTAAAAGATTTACTCAAGTCAGGTCTTGGCGTGTTTTCCATCCTGCTCAGTATTGCGATTGCAGCGTGTTGTTCATGTTTGTGAACTTCGCCAACTCTGCTTACTTTATAATACAGCAATTCCATTCCTAGATAGGCTGAGTGCCTGTCTCTAAAAGACAACACTTCTACAAGAATATTCATAGGAACCAGAACAATTCTATCCATAATTGCCCCAAAGTAGAAACAACACAGATATCCATTAGCAGAAGAAAGAATAAACAAACTGTGGGCTATCTACTCTGCTAACTACTCAGCTATTAAAAACAAACTTCTAAACTGATATACACAATAACATGGACAAATTTCAAAGACATTTCAATGAACAAAAGAAGACATACAAAAAAGAAAAAAACAACCCACATGCTGTGCGATTCCACTTATGTGAATTTTTAAAGATAAAATTAATTCATAGTGCCAGAAATCAGAATAGTGGTTATACTCAGGGGAAGGGGATATGGTGTATGTGGTCACATAGGTGTAAACATATCTAAAAACTCATTGCTATGCATTTGATACTTGTGCAATTTACTGTATGTAAAACAGATCTCAATTGAGTACCACATTTAAAAAATAAATAAAAGCTAGTGACTGAACCAAAATAACAGAACCCACGCTTGTCTGAGACAAAGCCTAAGATCTATAAGTAGAACCACTCTGCTTCTAATTGTGTACTAACTGCCTCCATTCAAGTCTCACAGTTATTCAACAGAACTAATAGCAGCCCAAATACCTAATCTTAGGAGAATGAATAAGTACATTATGGTATGCCAATATAATGAAATACAATTCAGCCACTAAGTGATGATTATGAAGGTTTTTAAAGCAATAAAAACAAATGCTTCTGATATATATATATGAAATAAAACAGAATATTGAGTTGTAATCTACCTAAATGATTATAACTGAGCAAGCATTAGGGATGTCAATAAGTAAGAATTAGATGGGAGCACTGGGCTTCCCAGATGGCACAGTGGTAAAGAATTTACCTATCAATGCAGGAAGGACAAAAGACACAAGTTTGATCCCTAAGTCAGGAATATCTCTTGGCATAGGAAATGGCAACCCACTCCAGTATTCTTGCCTGGAAAGTTCCATGGGCAAAGGAGCCTAGTGGGCTACAGTGCATGGGGTCACAAAAAGTCAGACACGACTGAGTGACTGAACACACATCCACAGATGAGAGCATTAAAAACTCCTAATTTGTTGTAATGGAGCAACTGTGGCTGATTCATGGTTATTTGATTTTCATTATTATTGTTATCATATTGTTTTGACAATGAATTATAAAAGACTCAATATATAAAAAATCTTTTAAGTCATTGTTTGTCATATTTCCAATTAAACAAATCTAACAGTTTCTATCCAATTAAACAAATCTAGCTATGACCCAAAATTATGCTGGAAGGTGAGTGGGGCAGTTAAATTAGCCTCTCATTCCTCCAGTTAGTGAAGTTTCTTGAACCAGTTTTAGAGCCAATCCTCTAATTTAAGAGTTAATGACGACATAATGTATAACTACATGTAATTGAAAAGTAAAAACAAAGAAGTAAGAATAAAATATTTTTAAGAGGCTATTTGAAAAGCCAACTCAAGTATGCTAAAGAATATGAATATAAATTTTTGATAAGGAATACCATTATTCTAATTTGGTCTGTTAATGAACAATGCCCATTCCAATTTGTTTTGTACAAGCCCAATTTTTTATGTATGTATTAGTCAAGAGAAGCACAATATATATGCATGGTTAGTTTAAAACAATAGCATAACTTTGGGTTAAATATGGCAGATTGTAAACATATTTTTCTCTGCTTCTTTTCCAAATCCTAAAAAAATTGTCAGTACAATATAAAGTGGCACAAGTCCACTCAGTCAAACAGAATAGTAAGATGACAGAAGATGAGCCTATCAGCTGATGAATGGATAAACAAAATGGGTCATATCCATGCAATTGAATATTCAGTTCAGTTCAGTCGCTTTATTCAGCAATAAAAATAAATGAAATGCTAATCCATGCTATAAAGTGGGTGACCCTTGAAAACTTAAATATAAGTGAAAGGAGGCAGTCACAGAAGTCATGTATTTTATGATTCCATTTATATGAAATACTCAGACAAGGTAACTCCATAGTGACCAGGAGCAAACTGGTGGTTGCCAAGGGCTGGGGTGGGTGGGGCGGAATGAGGAGTGACTGTTGAACGGGTAAGGAGTTTCTTTGAGGGATCATAAAAGTATTTTGGAACTAGATGGATGTGGTGATTGCACAACATTGTTAGTGTACAAAGTGCACTGAATTATCCACATT
Source organism: Neotragus pygmaeus (assembly GCA_006410875.1). NCBI lineage: Eukaryota > Metazoa > Chordata > Mammalia > Artiodactyla > Bovidae > Neotragus > Neotragus pygmaeus. Next base: position 319,144 of record SJYV01047857.1, on the reverse strand, counting down.
TGAATGTTTACTTGGATGCTACATGAATTTTATCTCACTCTTAAAGATGATAATACAAGATGAGAGATGTATACAAAATCTGAAAGTTGGCAAACAAATGGACAAATAACAACTGACTAACAAAGTAGATGAAAACTCATATGTGTGATATAGGTCTCTTCTCTAGGGAAAATTAACAGCTGAGTAAAAAGTAACTACCCACAAAGTCTTAGCACATTCTTGCCTGTCAACAAACTTTAGACAGAAATGACCTTGAGATGCCTCATTCTTAAATATGAATGAAACTGATAGCTAAGATCCACAACACATTTGAGGAAATATTATATCCATGAAATAAGAACACAATGCTATATTTTAAACAGTATTAAGAAAGCAAGAAGTAATGTTTGGAAATTAAATACTTGACCAGAGAAGCTAAAATTTCAAAAGAAGTTTCAGAAACTGTAATTGAGAAGACAGAAGATAGAACGCAAAGACATCTGAGGAAAATAGGAGAAAGAAGGTAAGTCAAGAGTCAGTCCAACTAGTTAGTGTTCAAGAAAGAAAACAAAATAAGAGAGGTGGGATCGGCTGAATAAAGACCCACAAAAATATCCACATCATCATTCCTGGAGTCTGTGAATGTTACTTTATATGGGTACAGAGACTTTGCATGTGTGAGTCAATTCAGAATTTTGAAATGGATTATTTAGATTATCCAGATGAATCCTAAATGCAACCATGAGTGTTCTTACAAGAGAGAAGAGACACCCAAGAGGGGCAGGCGCCACGACCACAGCGGCAGAGACTGAAAACATGTGGCCAGAACCCAACAGATGGCTTGTCCCTCATTGCAGCTGGGGATATATGGGGTGAATTTTGTTTTTTTTCTTTGGAGGAATTCTTTTGGTTTGTTTTGCTTACAGGTTTCCCCCTCTTTTTCTTCTTTTAATGCCATCAGTAGAAGAATCCCTGGAAAAGTTTTTTGTGCTGACTCTCGGAGCTTTTTACTACCCTTTAGGTTATTCTCTCACACAATTGTGTACAAACTCTTTTCTATACCACAAATCTATTATGACACCTACAATGTGCTAGATAGCTTCTGATATTACAGAAGGTAAGGGTAAAGCACAGCAGCCTCCCAAATTGCTCAGTACACTTAGAGATCCTAGCTTAAGAATAATCCTAATTATTTTCTAACTTATTGAATTATCACTGGCAAGCATTAACTACATGTTTTAATAATTTTTACTGGGAAACATGCTATAATAAAACTAGAAACCAGTATTTTTCATGCAATACTAATGAAATTATTCTTCTTGTAATTAAATTATGAACAATTGCCTATTTCAATAAATATAAAGAAATTGAAAAAAAATCTGTTTAGTCAGAGCCATTTCTGCACACAAATGGGAAGAATCATTAGTAGCACTTATTAAACCTGTAGTTCATGATCCACAGGCTCTAAAAATTTCTTTCTGATAGAGACAACAAAAACTCTTAAGCATGTATCCAAGGATTGTAATTCAGTCTCTATATACCATAAACCGAAGTTGTGTGTGTAATTACACAGAAGGAATTACACAGAGTATCAAAGACCTTTTACTCACGATGAAGGATGTAATCTTAGCTCACAGTCCTTTTCATGATATACTAGGTTTCATTGCTTCCGGAGCTTGTACTCTCCTGTTTTATCATTCAGGAAGAAATTCTTTAAAAAAGAAAGAAAAACAAAACAAAGATATGCCAATTGAACGCCTGAATGAGAGATATCCAGAGTCTCTCCCATCCCATAAAATTTCCCATACTAACTGGAGTTTGCAGGCACTCAGAACGGCTAGCATTTGATGGAACCTGGGTAGATACTCTTCATAACAAAACAGAGTCTGCAAGCTAACAGTTAGAAAACATATGGAAAAGGAAATGTAGACTCGCCAGAAGTCCCCATTTTACTCAATATGTATCTCTATTTGTATATATGCATTCCACCTTCTTCTAGAAAGAACTGAATGAATCCTTGACATTTCTCCATCTGTACCAAGCAAGCCATTCTTAGTTCTTTGCACAACCTTCAAATATTTACTTTTATTCCCAACCCAGAGAGAGAAATGCAACAAGATCTATATCCTTGAGAAGTTCAATATTTTGGAAGAAAGTATTCTTTCTAAATTAAAAAAAAAATGCAGAGAATGGAAAAGTTTGCAGAGGTGGGGAGAATTGGAGATGCTGGCAGCGATGGTGAGAAGAGACTTTGATCAGGAAATCAGTAACAGCTGTTATTAAGGTGGACACAAGATCCTTATAAATCTAACGTGTAGAACCTATTTTCAAATAAAATATATAGTAGATTCTACATATGATTATACCATAACTGCATTAAATTTTACCCCTTTAAAAAAAAGTTTCCCGAGAATTAGTAAAAATTTCTGAGAGATCTTAGACTTCCAAAGACTCCGGAAATGGTGATGTTCAAGTCTGTATCTCTAAGGAGTAAAGGGAAATCAGATAATATATGGATTACAGGTGAAGTAAAGAGAAAAGTGCACTAAGATGGGATGAAATAAAATCATTTTAAGGCAGGACAAGAAAAACCTTTTCACATGAAATCCTCTGTGTGTCTGTTCGAGCATCCCCTTATTGTGCAATGTGTATCTGTGTTACACGTTAACTAGATCCCCATAGAAGACACAGGAAAGTATACTCAGCAAAAACAAAAGCAATTTCCTCCTGACACCAGCAGGGTACCTCCTTTGGAGATAATGTTCCTTTCTCAATCTTGTAAGGGGTCACGATAACCCACTACTCACCTTGTAGGACTGTGCAAACTGTCAATATGTTACTTTGACATATAGCCCTTTGTCTCAAAAACTCACGTAACTGTCCTTTGACTTCTAACAGGTGAAATGGTCCTCAGAGCTTTCTGAAAGACTCTCTCCAGATTATAAGTCTCAGGTTAGCACTAATAAAATTTGCCATTTCTTCCTTAGATTGACTGTGATTAATTTTTGTTGATGGGACCACATGCAAAAAACCCCTCTTCATTTTAATTTTCCAAGAAGGATTAGTAGAAAATATTTTTATCCCTTTAGCAATGAATAGCATGGAAAGAACCAGAGCACAATTAAAAATTTCTGACTCTATCAAAGTCTCTATACATTATATATGTATATATAATATACTGAGGAAAACTGGAAGGACCAGAGAAGGGTACAGATATCTAGCAGCCATGAGCTAATGGTAGGATGTGCTAGGCTAGATGGTGGCAGAGGGGCTGTCCTCTCATTTGCACTCAGGAGGCCTCTGTGACTGATCCATAGCCCTCTTGGAGGCCTGGAACCTCAGACTAGAATATGTACTCTCTGTGTCCCGTTGCTCTGAGACAGCAACGCATGTCAGATGAAAGAAAGTGTTGACTGGTTTCTTCTCCCTTTCAGTGAATCCTGGGACTTTTGCTTTGTATGGGGTCAGGGTTTTCTGTCTTTTTTACCGCATTCAGTGGAATTCTGCACTTGAAAAAAAAAAAATGATACCAATCAGGTAGAAGAACTCTAGGTACAGCTCACAGAAGACTGATTCTCAGTTTTTTTCCTTCTTCTCCTCCTTCCCATTTCTCTAAATTAATCATTGAAACAGAATGACATCAGGAATGGGGACACCAGGGAGAGTCTAGAAGAGCTTGGAAAAGGCAAAGGGAAGAATGGGGACCAGGGTTCCTTTCCAAAGCTCGCGTACCATTCACCTGTGTGTGGCAGAGGAATCCAGAGTAACCCAAACACCACAATTTAGGGGCCACAGGATGGCATGTTAGCAGAATTTAGAATACCTGAGGTGAACAGGTCCTCAACATGGCTTGTCAGCCATCGTCCCATCTTAGGTATCTGAGGGTCAAGCCTCCCCATTTTGTTAAAGCTGATCTGTGAGCAATGCTGAGCCCCTGAGAGCCTCTGACTAGGTACTATTCCATCTGGATTAAGGGACGAGATTCCATAGAAAAGGACAGACATGTTCCTGAAGATATGTCTTTCTCCAGTAGAGGACCACTGTTTGAAGCATCAGTCAGGATCACATGCAGAAAACTCCTCTTCATTTGAATTTTCCAGGAAAGATCAGTAGAAAATATTTTTATTTTTATTTTTATTTTAGCAATGAATAGCATGAAAAGAACCAAAGCACAATTAAATCAATGCAGAAAGTCACATAATTCATTAATGAATATCACATCAATCATCCTGTAATGAATGTCTTCTACTTGCTTAGAAAGAGAAGAGTGAATACTGGGTCCCAGCTTTTCATTTTGTCTTTCAGCATCAATGCAGAGGCAGGAAGAACAAAGTGGAGCTTCAAAAGGTTAAGTTTCTACTATTCAGTCTCCAACTGTTACAGGGTTATCTTTCATCTCTCCTTTCCATGAGGTCCCAGGGCTACCATGGCTGACAACGTCAATTTCTAGAGTCTGTTCTTAAAAAATAGAGCCCTTCAAGGAGAGACATGTAGGAAGGAAGCACGACCTGTCAGTCAGATGCTCCAGAGTTTCCATCAAAGAGTAAATTTTAAAATAGCAGGAGGCATTTGTTTGCGGTTTCATCCTTGGAAGAAAGAGAAGGGACAGGAAGAGTAAAAGCTCAAAAATTAAACAATGGCCACCTCCGTGTCTAGCCCAGACCTATCAGATATTAGAGTTGCTTCTATGGGCCAAGGTAACATCCATCTATGGTCACATTCTAAGGAAGAAAGTGGCACTTGGGTGTAAAACTAACTCAAGGAAAGAGAGTTCCTCCTTGAGTGAACTGGAGGATCCAGCAGAGCCAAATATGCCAATTCCTGCAATGTCAGGACTCCTTCCTTCTTGGAGCAAAGGTAGGGCTGAGGACCACATCCTGCAGCTTAAGGGTCTGAATGCTCCAAGTGTGATAATGCTGGTCACAGAGATCACAGAGAATGACCATCTATGTTTGAAGCAAGCCTGCTCCATGCTCCCCTGGAGTCTGTGTCCCTAGCTAAGCCTCAACAGCCTAGGCCAGGCTGCCCAGGCCAAATGTCATGTTCACCAGAGCCCCAGACTCTGTTTCTTGGGTGAACTAGCAAGTTCTCCTCCAACCCCTACCTCTAGCAAAAGATTCTTCAAAGAAATGCAGTTAGAGAAGATGAATTAGTTCTCACATGACCACATCCTCTGAGGAAGAGGATGGTCTCTGTTTCTCCTAAGCAGCAGTATTTATTCCCAACCCAACTTGTTTTTTTCCAAATGGAGAGTATTTGGGGGAAAGTTTAGGGAATTTCAGGAATGGGCTTAGAGTAAAACAAAGGCTTTTGCTTCAACTCTTATTGAGAGCCAACTGGCTTCCCAAAGATGACCAAGTTTAGGAAGAGAGTTCGACTGCACCGCTCACCTGCCACCAAACTCGGTTCCCTCCTTTGTACCCATGAAGATATCCAGTTTTCAAAATGTGTAAGTATAATACTGCTATCATAAAAACACATGCATATGCACAAACACCCACTTTATAAGCATCCAGAGGTTCAAGCAATGAGAAAATTCACTAAAGACCAAGCCTTTAGTTATACAAACATCAAAGGTTACACAGATATCAAAGGACCAAGGATTACCTATTCAGCCTCCCAGAAACCTCATACCCTCTTAAAATTGAACCCGATGTTTGGGGGTCATGAGGCCCTGGGTTCAGAGGGTAAGGAAAAATCCCAGTGACCTTGAGTCTTCTGGTGGAAAATAGCTTCCACCTGCCCCCAGGAGCCCCTTCCATTCTTGGTGGAGGCTGGGGAAATGAGCTCCACTTCCCAGTTCCTAGTTTAGCCTTAGTAAAAGGATTCATCTGACGTCAGCTCACCTGTCTCCAGGTTCTGCGAATTTCAGCTCAAGAGAAACATACTCAAAGTGAATTGTAAAAGGGGAAAATTAATAATAGAAAATCCAGAGAGATGTCCAGCAACAATTATCAGAGAGAGATAGAAGGAAGAAAACACTAAAATATATAGGATTTTTTTTCAAATCCACCTATAAAATAATGACAAATCTTCAGAAAAGGGGCAGAGAAGTTGATGTTCGATGTTGTGAAGGAGAGGAAGGAGGAAACACAGTAAAACTATCCAGAGTGAAATCTCTTTAGATGATGTCTTCTGACCAGGAATTGCTAAGATAACAAGCCAACTGCAAACATACTAGCAGAAACAGTTTCTAAAGAAAAACTGACTCATAAATAAGACAGGGACTGGAAAAAGCAAAAGAAATATAATTACCTAGGCTCCTCCCCTTCTTTGTTGCACGTTTCTTCTAGTTCAAGAAGCAAAATAAGAACTGCTATTTTAATCAAGTTCCTGCCTGTTAAAGCCTTACAACCTTCACCAGAGCTTAAAACATCCTCCAAAACATTTGGCCTTTATAAGCACTTCAGATGGATTATAAAGCAAAACATGTGTCCTATTTCAATCAATCACAACTCACAGGGCCCTCTTAATGGGCACTAAATCATAGCATCTTGGGAACTTCCGATTGCAAACAGCCATTTCTTCACCTTGCCTGGGGCAGGGGCAGGGTGCCCATACCCTGCCTCCTCCAGCTACTTGCTCCTTTCCAGTATTTCAGGGGGTATGACATCTTCATTCTCTACTCGGAGATAAAGCATTTCATCTGTTAGGACCCACTGAGAAGAGAGTCTCTGAAATGCTTGTCTTCTGCTCTGAATCCTCTAATATTTCTTATTAGTGAGTTTCTCTACCACTTTCAGAGAAGGAGTTTTCCCATCAGGAAAGAAGGAAGCTGTGAATAATGTGGCTGAAAATTTTGGAAAGAACATGGAAACTGGGGGCCAAAATAGGCCTGCAAATAAGTGGGTTGGGTTTACTTTTTGTTCCCTAGATATCTGGCATTCACCCCACTTCCGTTCCAGGATTTCTCATTTCACTCCATATTGTATTGTTCTATTTATTCATATTTCTTCCATCCAAGTGTGAGTACCCAGTGTCCACAGTGAATACATGTAACATGAGCACTGATGTGCCTAATGAAGAGAACTCAACATTCCTTTATTACAGCAAGGAAATGACTATATGAGCTTTGCTGAGTGGTTTTGGTTTCTAGAGACGGAAAGGATAGCTCACATTGGAGTAGAAATCCTTTTATCGGGGCCAGATACCAGAAAGATCCATTGGTTACCCAAACAAACAAAGAGCCACATTATAGGGTTCTGTCTGGGAACATGGAGGCAGCCTTTTGGACTGAACTAGACCTCAAGCTCTGCCTCTTCAGACCGAGGGACCACTCTCCTTAATGACTGATACCCTAGACTTGCCTCCTGCTTTAGTTGAAAAACAGAAACCAACACACAAGCCTTCCAACATGACTTTACCCCCAAATCCCCAGCCTGTTAGAGACTATATTTCCCCCCTTGTCATTCCTTCCTGTTAAGAGAGACTATGGAAGGCCACTTTGGATGGTGGGCCGGGATCCCACACTGTCTCTCCTTCTCGGGGAACTTCATTTTTTCACTTTGCACTCCCCATCCAGCAGTATTCCTCTTTTCTTTCTACAGGATCATTCCCATTGGTATCCACATGCTCCAGTGAGTTCAAAACATGTATGAAACCAACTGCCCTTAACCACATAGTCCCCTGAGTATTGGTCCAGCCAGAAAGTTCGTTTGGGTTATAGATCAGCTGTTCTCCTTCTCAGTCAAGGCTCTCAGAAATGTTGCCTACAAACCTTTTCAACTTATTCTTTAGCCCTCCCCAAAATACCAAAAGTCACCAAAGCTTTCCAACCAGACAGATCTAGTTGAATGAACAATTGTCTTCATAAAAAAATCACTTCCTCCTTCATGGATCACCGTCCTTTGCTTCCGCCCACTTTCTTCTGTTCTCTTCCTACCCTCTGCGGTTCATCTTCTCTCCTGTGCTGATGCCACGTCCTCCATCCTAACCTTATAATTGCTGGAGTGGCTCCACCTTCTGCCCCCTTCTCCTCTTAAACCATCCTCTATGAGCAGGTGATTCCATCCAGTTTCTTGACTGTAAGTAAATATGCTGAAAAAAAATGAAAGTGAAAGCTGCTCAGTCGTGTCCAACTCTTTGCGACCCCAAAGACTATGGAATTCTCCAGGCCAGAATACTGGAACGCATAGCCTTTCCCTTCTCTAGGGGATCTTCCCAACCCAGGGATCGAACCCAGGGCTACCGCATTGCAGGTGGATTCTTTACCAGCTGAGCCTCAAGGGAAGCCCAAATAAATATGCTAGTGACTCCTAAATTTCTATCTCTAGTCCTGATCCTCTGGACTCCAGAGACATGTACAACTGGTCATTTAACATTTCCACTGGTCTGTCTAGGAGAGATCTCAAACTTGAAACATACAAAATAGAACTCCTGATCGTCCAATTCTTCCCCCAACACTTGCCCAAGCAAGGCACTCCCCATGCTTTTTCATTTCAGCAAATTCTTCCCAATCTTCCAAGTTTCTCAAGCCTGAAAACTGAGTCATCCTTTCTTTCAGCTTCCCATATCTTATTCAACACCATATCACATTGATTTAATAACCAAAACCTATTTCAAATCTGTTCAACGCTTTCCATCTTACAGCCTGTAAATAACCTTCCTGCATCCAATCCTGTCTCATCCAATCCACCTTTCACAAATCAGTCAGGCTAATCTTTTTAAAAATTTACCCGACTTTGCCACTCTCCTGCTTCCCACTGCATTCTATATAGAATACAAATTCCTTAACATGACCAAAAGGCCTTTGTAGTATGGTCCCATTTATCATCTGCTTGACTCCTGCACTCCAGCTCCAAGGGGTGAGCTGGAGCCTGTGGACTGACTGCCCGCTCCCATCTAGCATGCCTCCCTGCATTCCGTGTTGGGAAAGCTAAGAACTTCAGTTCCTGGATCACCTTGCAGCTAGAAACCAGCATGTGATTTCCTTCTGCCAATCACAAGCACTTGTAAAAGATGACCTGGGAGCCCAGTTAAGCAGGGGAGAGCCAGAAAATGAGGCATCTCTTTTGCTGGTACAAAACTGGGCCAGAATCAGCTCGGTTCTGCAGTCACTGGTTTCCAGATTTGATTTCCTGCAGCATCAACAGTTTTCCTAGTCCTAGAATGATGTGGTTCAGTGAGGTTGTCTCCAGAATCTTGGTCTAGACTTTCGCTCAAAGAGCTTCCCTTCTAGCTCCTTCAGTGATTTTGAGTACCTGGTAAATCTCTTCTTCCTCAAACTAGCTAAAGTGGTTTCTGTTGTCTGCAACTGAGCCCTAGCAGATGGACTGACCAACTTTTCATTATTTGGTTGAATCAAAATCATGGCTTAGAATGTGAGTTTGTAATCATCCTGGCTGAATCTGAACCCTTGTTCCAGAACATACATACTATATGACCTTGGATAAGTTACTTCATCTCTTTAGCCTCAGTTTTCTCATTTGTAGAGCAGGAATAAAAATAGTGTCTATACCAGAGAGTGTTTGAGGATAAAATGAGATAATACTGGTAAAGCATTTGGTATAGTCGGTTGGCACACAAATAAGAGCTCACTAAGTGTTAGCTTTTATAATGACTGTAATTAAGTATTATTAGTATTTCTTTACACGAGGCCTTCAAATTTGCTCTTTTGTATGCCTAGATTGTGCTGCCTGCTCTGCATTCAATTGACTCCCAGTGATGAGTTTCAAGTTTCAGCTTATACATCACTTATTCAAAAGTTACCTCCTCTTTCATTTAATTATACCTATCCTCTGTTTTCCCTCCAGATGGCACTTTTCCCTCTTGGATGCTTATAGATTCAATCCTAATCTCTCAATGAGATGGCTGGATGGCATCACAGACTCGATGAACGTGAGTCTGAGTGAACTCCGGGAGATGGTGATGGACAGGGAGGCCTGGCGTGCCGCGATTCACGGGGTCGCGAAGAGTCGGACACGATTGAGCGACTGAACTGACTGACTGAATCTCTCCCCCAGGGAAACACAAGTTCCAGGAAGGCAGAAGTAGCGACAGTACACAATCGGCACCCAGCATTTTGCTTAACATACAAATGAGCGCAATAAAACTTTCTCAAAAGTGACCAGTGAGTGACCCATTCATCTGGGTGCAAATGTCACAGAAGTTGCTGAACATGTGCAGAGCTGTCACCAACAAATTCTAAGAAAGGGAGCCCAGTCCTGCTTTGGCATAAAACAGCCCAGTTATGTGTTTGGGAGATTACCTGTAAGTTTTCCCTATAATATAAAGTTACATATTGATAGCACTCTACAGGTTTCCAAGCCCTTTTAGGTATATTAAATATCTATCTATATATATTAATTTTAATCCTCACAATAACCCAGTTGCCTTTGTATCCCATCTTACGGAAAAGGAAATATAGACTTCAAGGTGTCTACACCATGCCCTGCATCACATAGCTATGAAGCAACATGTTTCACAAATCATTGACTGGTAGACATGAGTTCCAACCCTGGCTTTGCCACTTTTTTGCTGTGTGGACTTGAGTAAATTGCTCAACTTCATCTTTGAAAACGTAGTAATAGTATGTGTGTTGTTGGGAAGATTAAACATATAATAACTGAGATATGTACTAAATAAGTAACAGACAACCCAGATGTTATTACCACCAGCAGCAACATCATTGTTAAATTGTTCAGTTTTATTGACCAAGATGGTAAATCAGACTTCTCAATCAGACCACTGGATTCTTGGCCAATGAAACCTTTGAATTAGATATGAATCAAAGCTGCAGCATGAATTCCACCCTCCATTATATTAAATGAGAGATTTAAGAGCTGACATATCAGTCATGGGTGCACAAATTAACATTTATATGAGCTTGTCCCATCTCAACAATCAGTGTGTAACTCCTTGATTGCAGAAACTAGAGCTTCCTTTTTCTAGAGTGCTTTGGACGTAAGTTTTGATTATGTATCAGTGGATGAGTAGGAAGCAAAAGAAAAAAAAAAAAAAACAGCTATGGACAGGAAGTCCAAAGTGCCTCAAGAAACTGAAACTGATATTTCAAATTCTGCAAAGTAGATGATCCAAATCAGCCAAAGGTTCCTGGCCCTATGCTCAGAACTTTTCTAAACTTTAGACCAAAAAAACCAAACAGTCTTGCATCCTGTTTCTGGGAAGGAATCAACTCTCTGATGAGCAGACTGTTAGGCCAAGTGCCACAAACAACAGTCATGGATTTTGCTGTTGTTCCAGCTGACCTGGTTTGGCCATGGTGGAGCAGGTATGACTATGTCACAGGGAATCAGTGAAGTGAAGACAGATGGTAACAATTAGGAGACCGGGTGACAGACCTGAGTACTGACGTTTATGTTTTCAGCATCCTTTAGATGCTATCGGCTAAACCCACAGCTAAATTGCCCACAACCAGTGCTGTTCAAAGGGATTATAAGGGTTCCCAGCTCTTGCTCAGGGCTATGACCTCAACATCTTGAATATCCATAATATTAATAAAGATCCCTGGTTTTAATCCTATGAGAATGACCACATCATTTCCTGTTTCCAATGCAACTGAACACAATGAATGGGATTCAGACTTCTGGCTCTCCCAGGACAAAGCAGATCTCATGTGTTGACTGACTGTCTTACTGAGGACCCGGGCTGCTGCATATCCCCGCTGAGAAGGGAAAACTCCTTCATCACAGTAGAAAGGCTGCTCAGATATGGTGAGGTGCTAAAAAGCAGTAAGTGTGTGCCCAAACCATACATGACAAGAAACCAAGCTTATTAGTAAATCAATCTCTCCAGTACTGCTCCAGAACTTCATGTCTTAATCATAAAAATAACAGCTGCTATGCCGGGAAAACAGCTAATATGTCTTGAAACAATACAGCCAATATTTATCTAACACTTAACTTTTGCCAAGCACTGTGCTAGATTTCAGAGGAAATTAACTCCCCAATCTTTATCACAGCCAGGTGAAGTAGATATCATCATTATCCCCATTTCACAGATGATAAATACAGGCTCAGAGCAGTTAAGTCACTTCTATGAGGTNCACTTAACTTTTGCCAAGCACTGTGCTAGATTTCAGAGAAAATTAACTCCCCAATCTTTATCACAGCCAGGTGAAGTAGATATCATCATTATCCCCATTTCACAGATGATAAATACAGGCTCAGAGCAGTTAAGTCACTTCTATGAGGTCACACAGCTAGTTAGCAGCAAAAAGAACACTCAAACTCAGGACAAACTGGCCTGAAAGCCATCTTTAGTGTAGCTCTATGCAAGGTCTTCTCATGCGTCTGGCCAGCTGTCCCTAAAGTCAGCACTAAGAAGATAATATTCCTCTTTTCCTTTCATCCTTCAGGTATCAACTTAGAAATCCTCCCCTCGAGGAGTCTTCTTGCTTCCCTACTTGCTTTGGGTACCTAACGTACCCCTACCCTACCGTATAAATGAGCAGGACGCTGTGGGGCTTTTCCAGGACAGAGCCTCCCCCACATCCTCTGCTGTAGCTCCTCTCTGAAGCACTAGTTAATAGTATCTGATGCACATTTCCTGAGTTCTTTTACNCCCTACCGTATAATTGAGCAGGACGCTATGGGGCTTTTCCAGGACAGAGCCTCCCCCACACCCTCTGCTGTAGCTCCTCTCTGAAGCACTAGTTAATAGTATCTGATGCACATTTCCTGAGTTCTTTTACAGATGCTACAACCACCACCAAATGCAAGAAATTAACTACTTGATGACCACAGGCACATAGTTCCTAGACCTAAGGATTGATAATATTAGCTCCTTGTGACCCTGCTCTATTCCCTCACCATCAATCAGAGAAATGTTCACGAGTTGATCACCTACCCTGGGAGACACCCTCCCTCACCTTGTCTTTAAAAATGCTCTTCTGAAACCTATCATGGAATTTGGGTGTTTTGACTATCTGCCCTGGACTCCTTGCTTGGCACTTGCTATAAAAGCTGCACTTTCCTTCACCACACCCTGGTGTCAGTAGATTGACTCAACTGCATGTGGGTGAGCAAACCCAAGTTTGGTTTGGCAACAATAACCCTCAATACCTCTTCTTCACAGCACCTCTTGTAACATCTGATCACTTCCACTAGACTGGGGCTTCAGGGAGGGCAGGGACCAGGTGCATCTTGTTCATGATTAGAACCCCAGTGGGCAAGAGAATGTCTGGCACCTACCTCATAGGCATCCGAGATATTTGTGGGATTTTCCATAGTGCTTCGTTTCATATTTTCACAGTGCTTCTCTCCAGAATTTCCTCTGTCCTGGGGATCAGAAAAGCAGGTGAACCTGGAGGCATGTTTTTTTGAAAATGCTGTAAATCCTCAAACAATACTGATCCTTTGATTTTAAAGGAGCTCAAATTTCTCTGTGGTATGTAAAAGCCAGTTATGTCAAACATATCACAAGGCAATCACTTTTTAGCTCTCTTATAGTGGTCAGAGAGAAAGGAAGTTTGGTGTGCTAACACACATTCACAAAGGTGAATCTTCAGGATATTATGGCATGTTACTGTCAGCAACAGTCATCGCATTAAAGGACAACGCTTGGGAAAAGCATGGTCTTGCCTCCTTACCACTAACCAGGACCAGTTCCAGGATGTGTGGGATGCAGTTAAAAATGAAAACGTGGGTTCCCTAGTTCAAAAATATTAATAATTTCAAGACAGTGACAACACAGCATTAAATTAAGCTCAGGTTTCTAGTCAGATTCACAGGCTGACCAGCCACAAAGTCAATTGTGTGATTGACATCTTCAGAATTCTTCCTAAGTTTTTGATTATTTCTTTTATTTCACCATACTCTCAAGATTGCATGATGTAGATACTTACACAAACTAGACATTTATGCATCAAACAAAGAAAGTTCTTGCTCTAACTGAATAGTGGAAAGGGACTAACTGAAAGAACCAGAAGAGGAAGAGAGAAAAAGGATGGAGAGGCAGAACCAGAGATACCTGTACCACTCTGACCAATCCCCAAGGAGGGGTGGCAAGACAAAGGCAGAGGTCCAAACTATTATGTATGGTATGAACTACAAGGATATATTGTACAGCAGAGGGAAGGTAGCCAATATTTTATAACAACTATAAATGGAATATATAACCTTTAAAAATTGTGAATCACTGTATTGTATACTTGTAACTTAAATAATACTGTACATCAACCATACTTTAATTTTAAACATATTAAGAAAATAAAACTCAGCTGGACCTGTTTTTTTTTTACCTTTGATAGGGAAAGATGGATTGACGTAGAGTAAATGGTTTCAGATTGTGGAAACCCAAGGAAATAATTATCAGCCCAGCACTGATGGCTATAAATATTATTAATCTACTCTCTGTTTCTCATGAAGCAAGACTATTGAAAGTTACGTATAGTCTCTCCCAGCAGTTGCACCATAACTTTTTCAACCTATGATCTGATTGAGCTTCAACCCCTAACAACACTCTGCAACCACCCTAGCACATGGTGTGAGTGTTTGAGGATCAGAGTAAACCTCTGCACAAACCTCTCTCTCCTCCAACAAGACTATAAAAAGTAGGTCCTGAGCAGAGCCCAGGAGAGAATTCATCCTTTCCAGGGCACTGCACTTTTAATTAAAAGCTCTAGTTGGCAGGAGAAGCCTTTAAGTACTTGAAAAAAAAAAAAAAGAAATATTTCAAAACAAGATTCAGTCTCATTTGTGATGAGATTTACACAGACTCATAAGGTTTAACCAAACAGCGGTCATTAATTAAACTCAAGTAATTAAAAAAACCTCATGCGGTATTATCCAAGGTCTCTAAACACAGGCATTGGCCTAGAATCCACTGTCCATAAGGGGGAGCAGAATCAACCATCAACTAAAGTGTTGCTTTCTCACCTACAGTATGATTTCAGTGAAGAAATATGAGACTCCTTTTTTCTTAGGATTTTTTTTTTTTCTGAGACTACTTTTTTAATTGCAAAGAGTTACTGTTAGATTGTAGGTTAAAAAATAATTCATTTCAGTTCAGTTCAGTAGCTCAGTCAGGAATGGGGAAAAAAACCACAAAAATTAAAACCCTAGTTTCACTGCTTCTTTGCTTTATGACTTTGGGTATATTACCTACCTCAGCTCTCTCAGCCTCAGTTTTCTCAACAATAAAATGACATAACGNAATAATTCATTTCAGTTCAGTTCAGTAGCTCAGTCAGGAATGGGGAAAAAAACCACAAAAATTAAAACCCTAGTTTCACTGCTTCTTTGCTTTATGACTTTGGGTATATTACCTACCTCAGCTCTCTCAGCCTCAGTTTTCTCAACAATAAAATGACATAACGATTAAAACAGCATAAAAGCAGAAAGTGAAGAGGAGCTAAAAAGCCTCTTGATGAAAGTGAAAGAGGAGAGTGAAAGTTGGCTTAAANCCCGGCTTATATAGGCAAGCAGGGGGGTTTTAGGAGGGACTTTCCATAGTTGCACCAATCACGTTAAAGGTCAAATTGTCATGCGCCTTCATTATAACAGGAGTCTATGGTGATCACGCGCTGTTTACGTGCACAGAAATCAAGAGAGCCAATCAAAAACTTTGACAAAAACATAGACCACGCCCCCATCTCCTCCACCAGGCGCAATCTTAGTTTCTGACCTCAAAGCTAGCCCCTTTCTTTTTAAGGTTTCCCATTTAGGGCCCCACAAATACCTAGAGTGAAGCATACAGAAGAAAAAAGGATATAAATGAATATAAAAGATATATGAGATCCAGAATATAACCATCAGAGTTCAAGTAATTTTAATGCTAGAAAAAAGGAAAACAGGTAATGCAAGGGCAATAATAGAAGACGTGTAAGCTAAAGACACTGAAAAATTAATGAAAGGGGGAAAAAACATATCAGAATTATTATTTTTTTAATATCACACATGGAAATATAATTTTAAAAATACCTGAAAACCAAAGAGAAAAACTTAAAAACACCAATTTTAAAACTCATCTTCTAGTATACAGTTTTATTAAGAGAGCTATTTGCCAACAGCAATGAGGGAACATTAAATCCAACAATTAAAAACTTTGAAGATGTTGAAAGAAACTTATCTATGTAAAACTCTAAATTATAGAAAATATACTTCAAAATTGAAGTCAAAGTGAAGACAACTTTAAACTCATGGGACTTGGGATTTTATAATCATTAGAACAAAATTTCCAAAATATTCTAAAAAGATATCAAAGCAGAAAGTAAATTAGTCCACAAGGAAGCATGATATCTCAGGAAGAGATATCATTTCATATTAAAATGAATGAGAACAATAACATAAAGCTCACGTGTAGTCAAGTGGAGGAGTTAAATGTTGTAAGGTGTATACATTGTCTCAGCAGTAGTAAAGGCAGTCAGTCCCTCAGTCCTGCCTGACTCTTCAGACTGTAGCCTACCAGGCTCCATTGTCCATGGGATTCTCCAAGCAAGAATACTGGAGTGCATTGCCATNGAGGAGTTAAATGTTGTAAGGTGTATACATTGTCTCAGCAGTAGTAAAGGCAGTCAGTCCCTCAGTCCTGCCTGACTCTTCAGACTGTAGCCTACCAGGCTCCATTGTCCATGGGATTCTCCAAGCAAGAATACTGGAGTGCATTGCCATACCCTTCTCCAGAGGATCTTCCCAACCCGGGGATTGAATCCTGGTCTCTGGCTTTGTAGGCAGATTCTTCACCATTTGAGCCACAGGGAAGTCCTATGAGAGTAAAGGCAGGGCATTCCATAAAATGAAAGAGTGAATCCAATCATAAAATAGAATTGTATCCATCAATCACACAGCCTCAAGTCATACAAAGCTAAAATTGACAGAACAGAGGGATAAATCTAAAATCATGATTAAATATTTAGCCTAGCTTTCTAAGTAAATAATAGAAAAAGAGCCAAAATTTCAGCAAAGATGCAGTACTTGAAAAGCATAGCTAGATGCTGATTTAGCTTCTGATATCCACAACTGCTTCTGGTAGACAAAATAATGGAATTCTCCTTGTGGCACAGTGGTAAAAAAAGGTGGCTGCAATTCAAGAGATACCAGAGACATGAGTATGATCTCTGGGTCAGGAAGATACCCTGGAGAAGGAAATAGCAACTCACTCCAATATTGTTGCCTGGGAAATTCCATAGCCAGAGGAGCCTGGAGGGCTACAGTCTATGCGTTGCAAACAAGTCAGACATGACTTAGCAACTATGCAACAAAGTAATACAGAATAATATCTCCCAAGATATCCATGCCTAAACAGCCAGAATCTGTGAATCTGTTAACTGATATTGGAAAAAAAAAATTCTAATAAAAGCTATCTACAAAATATCTACACAAAATATAAAGCTTAATTTTGAGCAAAGAGTTGGATACAACTGAGTGACTGAGCACCCAAAAAGCATGATTGTGTACAAAGAAATATGAAAAGAAGGTATCAACAGCCTTCATACATAATAAGGCAGATAATTAGGTCCTTGGATATACAACATATAAAAGTCAAATATATTCCACTGCATTCCACACGTTAGACATGTTTTATAACAAGAACTGTCAATAAAACAAACAAAAGTATATGACTTGTAAATAAAACTCTTTATAGATATTATTGAGAAAAAATTTAAAGGCCTAATTAAATTACTGGTATACTTTATTAATGAGCTAGGAGACTAAACAGCATAAAGAGTCAATATGCCAAGGTTGAAATAGAGAATAAATTGGATTCTTGTCAGTATCATAGCACTATTTGTGCAAGTTGATAAATTTATTTAAAAATATATATGGAAGGCAAAGAATCAAAAATCACATGAATAATCCTGCATAAGAAAAACTCACATACACTGTCAGAAACTAAGGTCTACTATCAAAGTGTTTTTGGACAATATGTTATTGGCATGAGAAGAACCAAATAGAAAAGGCAAAGGATAGAGACTCTGTAAAGAGATCACTACTTCTATGATCACCTGATTCTTAAGAAAATTGCTATTAACATTAAAATGGAAAAGTATGATTATTTTAATAAATGCAAAAACTCAATATTCAAATAGAAAAAATTTATTCCCATCTAATAATCCACACCATACATAAAAATCAATCTCAGATAGACTGTAAATTTGAGTGTGAATAGTAAAGCAATAAAGCTTACAGAAGATAACAAGGAGAACATCTTTATGATGTTACAGTAGGCAAAACATTGTTTCTTCTGTTCAGTCACTCAGTCATGTCCAACTCTTTGTGACCCATGGACTGCAGACACGCCAGGCTTCACTGTCNGGGAGGAGAAGGGGACGACAGAGGATGAGATGGTTGGATGGCATCACTGGCTCGATGGACATGGGTTTGGGTAGACTCTGGGAGTTGGTGATGGACAGGGAGGCTTGTCATGCTGTATTTCATGGAGTTGCAAACAGTCAGACTCAACTGAGCGACTGAACTGAACAGTACCACCCAGGAGCGTCATGAGGATTACATAAAATCGTTTTGTAAAACATTTAGTATGGTAGCTGGTACATAATAATCACTGAATAAGAGCTATTGATTACTGACATTACTATGACTCTGAGGTTTCAACTCACAATTTCAAGGCTGATTAATGGTCCCAAAGGTAATACTTTTGTCATTGTTTACACAATCTTATTGTCTGGAACTCAGAAAAGTATCAATCAGTAGTAGGCATTTAATAAATACTTACTGAACAAATGATTCACTCAAAATCAGTGTCTGTTTATAACACTAGATTTCAAGCTTCATTGAGATTAGGATCAAGAATTAATCATCCATTTTTTCAAAACATATTTATTGACACAGTGGGTAAGAATCCACCTGCCTATGAGGGAGACACAATTTTGATCTCTGCTCTGGGAAGATTCCACATGTCATGGAGCAACAAAGCCTGTGGACCACAACTACTGAGCCCACACGCCTAGAGCCCACGCTCCACCATAAGAGAAGACACCACGATGAGAAGTCTGCGCACCGCAGCAAAGAAGCTACCCAGCTCACTGCAACTATCGAAAACCATACAAAGCAATGAAGACCCAGTGCAACCAAAAATAAATGAAAAAAAAATTTTTATGCATATTTATTAGGCTTCTATTGTGTTCCAGGTATTATTCCCTCATAGGGTCTCTTTCAGACAAAGCAGATGTTCAACAAAATTTTATTTTAAAAACGATCTCTTAATCCTGTTCCTAAAACTCAACTGCAACATAATGGTTGGTTCAATGGATCTATAAAAATCCCTGTTGTGCTCTCTGATGTGTAGCCCATTGTTTCCTGGAATTCCTTATTCCAAAGGAACCAAAAATCTGTGAAGAAGCCTATTAAACAATTAGTTTTCTCCAGAAACCTGGTCCCTGAATTAAGCACTATTATGTCAAAAGTAAACAGATGCTCCTGAGGGCAGGGATTTTTTTTTCAGCTTCTAATTTTATTTGTCTCTATTTTAAAAACAAATGAATGAACAAAACTACACATATAAACAGACTTCAAAGAGTAATTAGGATCACTTCGGTTTATAACTTCAATCCCAAACTTCTCTGAACTTTAGTGATTTAAGAAAAGAGATCTTACTGTACAGAGCAAAGTGAATTTTTATAGGGAACCACTCACTGAACAAGATGAGATGCAAGGAAATCAACGTCTCCTGTATCCTCAGTTCTGCCTCCAGTGATCTGAGAGGCACTGCATCAAATGTCAGAAGCAGAAACTTGACTCAGAGCAAGCTCCCAATCACCCAAAATGCTTTCTGAATAGAGGAGACAAAAAGAAATTAATTTTGCAATGAATGTACTCCTTTAAAAACAAACAGCCTGCCCCAGAATTCAGCACATAGTACAGTCATCCCTTATGCTTCCCTGAAGGCTCAGTGGTAAAGAATCTGCCTGCAATGCAGGAGATGCAGGTTTGATCCCTGGGTTGGGAAGATCTCCTGAGAAGGAAATGGCAACCCACAGTATTCTTGCCTGGGAAAATCCCATGGACAGAGGAGCCTGGTGGACGACAGTCCATGGTGCCACAAAAGAGTTGGATATGACAGCAACTAAACATCAACAGCAACACAGTCATCCCTCAGTATCCATGGGAGGCTGATCCTAGGACTCCCATGGATACCGAAACCCACAGCTTTTGGTATCTCAAGTTCCTCATATAAAATGGCATAGTATTTGCATAATAATCTAGGCACATCCTCCTGCATACTTCGAATCATCTCTAGATTATTCATTATACCAAGCACAATGTAAATGTTATGTAAATAGTATGTAAATAGTTGTCAGCATGCAGTAAACTCAAGGTCTGCTTTTTGGAATTTTCTGCAATTTTTTTCCAAATAGTTTCTATCTATATTTTATTGAATCCATGGATGCAGGACCTAGGACTATGAAGAGCTGATTGTAAACACCTTATACTTATTCACTGATTGATTGGATAACAGTCATAATGGAGATTTTTTTTATCTAGGCTGTAGTCTAATCTTTAGTAGCTATTGAGTTATATCAAAGCCTGAAATCTGTTTCTTTTTTGTTCTTTTTTTTTTTTCCCCAAAACAAACCACAGTTCTTTGCAGTAATCTCTTATACATTCTGGCAACTTGACTTAGAATTAGAATGTTAAAATATATGCCTGACTTAGAAGGCTTAGCTCCAGGCTGGACATAGCAGAGTTATCAAGGCAGTTGCTGTCTGTGAGGCATTGGTGGGCTTTAACTTGTCAGACTCTTGGAACTCTTCAGTGAAAAATCTCACAGATAAGGTAAATCCCTCCATCTAACTGCAATTGGGGAAAGACCATTTAAGAGTCTTTTCAGATTCTTCAAATGTTTTTTAATAAACACACTAGGCATTTTTATATGGGATTTGCAAACTTATTTTTAAGAATTCCAAAAAATAACATCACTGGAATAACATCATAGGCAATAAAATGTGTTTGTGTCTTAGGCTCTGCTTTGCTTTAGGGTATCAGTAAAATGTCATCAAAATGAATCCAGGAGTGCAACATTGCCCTCTCGACTTTAGTGTCTTGGTTTTATTCATTTTCTAGGCCAAGTGAGTGCAAAATAAAAGGCAAACACGAAGTAGATTCCTTTTCAGTTTCAACCAGCAATTTGTGCCTCACTTTGGAATAGAAAAATAAAATATTTTTAAACACATGAATAGAGACCAGTTTTTCTATGTGTAGAACATGCTCAGTGAGAACCCTGCAAAGGAGAAAATTTCTAGAGGCTGTGCTTTTCATGTCTAGTGGAGTTATTTTAATTGCTTCCAGTACTGATTTAACAAATGGTTTCAAGCTCTCTGAAGAGCTAAGTGTGTTTGGGAGACAAATATACATACATACACAGAAGAAGAGAGGAAAGTTCCACAAAAGGCAATGCAGTATGGTATAAGCAACATGGAATTTAAAATTCTGAATTTAAACCCATATTCTGACACTTCCTAGCCATGTGGCCTTGGGTAAGTCTCACATACTCTTGGAATGTCTTTTCTGCTATAAAAAACAAACTTAGATACCAGTGCCTAGAATGCAGGGCAGAACTTTTCAAAATGCAGTTTGCTACACATTAGCAAGTCATAATGGGAGAAGGAAATGGCAACCCACTCCAGTGTTCTTGCTGGGAGAATCCCAGGGACGGGCGAGCCTGGTGGGCTGCTGTCTATGGGATTGCACAGAGTCGGACATAACTAAAGCGACTTAGCAGCAGCAGCAGCAAGTCATATATTCCCTGGTGGCTCAGTGGTAAAGAATCTGCCTGCCAATGCAGGAGACACAGGTTCGTTCCCTGTGTTGGGAAGATACCCTGGAGAAGGAAATGGCAACCCACTCCAGTATTCTTGCCTGAGAAATCCCATGCACAGAGAAGCCTGATGGGCTACCATAGGGTCACAGAGAGTTGGATATGACTTAGCAACTGAGCATGCGTGTACACAGAGAAGGTTATAACACCAATTTGAGTTACTATCAATATTTTAATCAAATGAAATGGTACAGGATAGAAAATATCAAGGGTGCATTTCATAGCATAAGGGTAAGCATTATTTCCTGAAACTTTCATTTTCATTTTACATATAAGTATATAATTATGTTGTATATGTACACACACCTAATTAAAATGTATTTCTTGCTAAAGGTCACAGGCAAATGTTTAGAATTAACTCTTGTATGTATTTCACTGATCAGAAAAGGGTGTGTATAATGAAAATATCTAGCAGGCAGTAGATGGCCTGTTATCACAGGTGATTTCCTTTCCAGGGAGAAACTACCATATGCGGCCAAATATGTTTCCAAATCACCATTTGCTGTGGACTGAATGTTTGCGTCCACCATGCTTCCCCATAAAATTCATTGTTAAAATCCTAAATGCCATTGTGATGTTGTTAGGAGGTGGGGACCTTTGGGAAGTAAGGATCATGAGAGCAACACTCTCATGAATGGAAAAGGAACCCCAGAAAGCTGACTGGCTGTCTTGCATCAATGTGAGATATGACTGGAAAATGACAGACTGCAACCTGAAAAAGGGCTCTCATCAAAACCCAACTGCACTGACCCCCTGATAAACTTCCAGCCTTCAAAACTGTGAGAAATAAATTTATGTCATTTAGAACCCATTCAGTCCATGGTACTTTGTCCTAACAGCCTGAACTAAGAAACCATTTATTATGTACATGCCCAGTGTTCCTCATTGTCTTTCCCTTAAGCACAATTTGAAACTTTAGGATTTTGTTAAAACTAGTTTCTATGAGACATGACGCACCAAATTTTCAGAGGGACTACTTTAAGACTATTTAGGAGGGGAGTTCACAGAATGAAGCTCCCTGCATTGAGAAAGTAGCCAGCTGCCATTTACTGTGGACAATTATTAAGAGAAAATCATCTCTTCTTAGTTTTTCTTCACTAATTTTCTGGATGTTAGCTTTCCATCTTTGCAAAGAAAAGCAACATCCACAGCAGAAAGGATGATCCCTGAAACCCTTTTAGGAACCAGGCTCTGAAACTATCCCCCTTTTACAGCTCTCAGGTGTGTACTATTTTTGCCTTTGCAGTCATGAAAAAATTGAAGCTCTGAGTAAGTTGCCCAGTGTCGCTCAGCTAGTGTATAATGGAGCTTGGATTGGAACCCAGATCAAACCCAAAGTGTGTTAGTCATTCAGTCGTGTCCAGCTCTTTGTGAGAGAGTTCATATAGCCCATGGACTATATCCCTGCCAAGCTTCTCATCCTTGGGATTCTCCAGGCAAGGATACAGGAGTGGGTTGTCATTTCCTTCTCCAGGGAATTTTCCCAGTCCAGGGATCAACCCAGATCTCCTACATTGTATGAGATTCTTTAGCATCTGAACCCAAAGACCATGCCTTTCTTATCTACCACATAATGGTCGTGACCACACATTCCCCAAGCAATCGAGTATCCCCTTTCACTCCCAGATAAGATGGAGTGAAGCAGGAATTCCACTGGAAGCCAGACTCCTCTCTACACTGTTATTTGCACCTGCAGTGAAATCATTTATTCTCTATCAGGGAAAATAACCCACCACTAATGTTATGAACTGCTATTGGGATTTCACTTATCCCTAACTCTACTTTCCTAGGCTTCTCATCCTTTCTGCGGTAAACCAGGAAATTCTCATGTTTACTCCCCAACTAAAGTATTGATATTAAATGAGATTTAAAGAATGGAGAAACCAAAGACCCTGCATATAGACAGGCACATGAGATCTTCTCAAACTGCTACCCCCACGGGAATAATGAAATTCATGCACCCTATCTCTCATTTGGCAAAGGCTAGAATGGACATTTTTTCTAGACAAAAGCCAGACCAGGCAATTCACAGAATGGAGATGCCTGTAAAATCCAGTGTCTGGAAAATAAAGAGTTCTTATCACTGAAATATTTGGAGATGAAAACTCCTGACTTAGCTCAAAATACCAGAAAATAAAACACAACTGGATTCTGAAACAACTCAGCCTAAAGCACTGTAGTAAATCAATAAATGAATGAGGCTGGTCCCACATCTGAATCTAGGGAGGAAAACAATTTTGCCAGTAGGGTCAGGTCCATTTGATATCTTTCAAGAGGAAGTGGTTGAAGTTTATCTCCCTAATATTTCATTTGCACTTTTTTTTTTTTTTTTTGGTCATGAATGCTTTTGACTATAAGATTTCTTTCCTCCTCACTTCTATCAAAACCAACTCTCAAAGAAAGGATCTTTGTTAATTTGTTCCCAGTAAGGTAAAAAATTAATGGTATAACTTAATTACAAGCACTGAAATTGAAGCTGTGATAAAAAAATTCTCCCAAAACACAAAAGCCCAGGACCAGATGGCTTCACAGGAGAATTCTATCAAGCATTTACAGAAGAGCTAATGCCTATTCTTCTAAAACTCTTTCAAAAAATTGCAGGGGAAGGAACACTTCCAAATTCATTTATTCACCCTGATACCAAAACCAGACAAAGACAACACAAAAAAAGAAAACTATAGGCCAATGTCACTGATGAACATAGATGCAAAAATCCTCAACAAAATTTTAGTAAATGAATCCAGCAACACATCAAAAAGCTCATACACCATGATCAAGTGGGGTTTACTCCAGGGATGCAAGGATTCTTCAATATATGCAAATCAATCAGTGTGATATACCATATTAACAAATTGAAAGATAAAATCCACATGATAATCTCAATAGATGTAGAAAAAGCCTTTGACAAAATTCAGCACCCATTTATGATTAAAACTCTTCAAAAAATGGGCATAGAAGGAACCTACCTCAACATAGTAAAGACCATATATGATAAGCCTACAGCAAACATTATTCTCAATGGTGAGAAACTGAAAGCATTCCCTCTAAGATCAGGAACTAGACAAGGGTGTCCACTTTCACCACTATTATTCAACATAGTTCTGGAAGTCCTAGCTACAGCAAGCAGAAAAGAAAACAAAAAGAAATAAAAGGAATCCAGATCAGAAAAGAAGAAGTAAAGCTCTCACTGTTTGCAGATGACATGAAACTGTACTTAGAAAACCCTAAAGATAGTATCAGAAAATTACTAGAGCTAATCAGTGAATTTAGCAAAGTTGCAGGATACAAAATCAATACACAGAAATCACTTGCATTTCTATATATTAACAATGAAAAATCAGAAAGAGAAATTAAGGAATCAATCCCTTTAACCATTGCAACTACAAAAAAATATCTAGGAATAAACTAACCTAAAGAGACAAAAGAACTGTACATAGAAAATTATAAGACACTGAGGAAAGAAAGATGACATAAACAGATGGACATATATTCCATGTTCCTGGGTAGGAAGAATCAATATTGTGAAAATGACTATACTACCAAATGCAATCTACAGATTCAATGTGATCCCTATCAAATTACCAATGGCATTTTCCACAGAACTAGAACAAAAATTTCACAGTTCATATGGAAACACAAAAGACCCCAAATAGCTAAAGCAGTCTTGAGAAAGGAAAATGGAGCTGGAGGAATCAACCTTCCTGACTTCAGATTATACTACAAAGCTACAGTCATCAAGACAGTATGGTACTGGCACAAAAACAGAAATATAGACCAATGGGACAAGATAGAAAGCCCAGAAATAAACCCATGCACCTATTGGTACCTTATTTTTGACAAAGGAGGCAAGAATATACAATGGGGCAAAGACAGCCTCTTCAATAAATGGTGCTGGGAAAACTGGACAGCTACATGTAATGAAATTAGAACACTTCATAACACCATACACAAAGATAAATTCAAAATGGATTAAAGACCTAAATGTAAGACCAGAAACTATAAATTCTTAGAGGAAAACATAGGCAAAACACTCAGTGACATAAATCGAAGCAAGATCCTCTATGACCCACCTCCTAGAGTAATGGAAATAGAAACAAAAGTAAACAAATGGGACCTGATTAAACTTAGAAGCTTTTGCACAGCAAAGGAAACTATTAGCAAGGTGAAAAGAGGACCCTCAGAATGAGAGAAAATAATAGCAAATGAAACAACTGACAAAGGAATAATTTCCCAAATATACAAGCAGCTCATACAACTCAAGCCAGAAAAGCAAACAACCCAATCAAAAAGCGGGGAAAAGACCTAAACAGACATTTCTCCAAAGAAGACACACAGATGGCTAACAAACACATGAAAAGATGCTCAACATCGCTTATTATTAGAGAAATGCAAGTCAGAACCACAATGAGATATCACCACACTGATCAAAATGGCCATCCTCAAAAAGTAGACAAACAATAAATGCTGGAGAGGGTGTGGAGAAAAGGGAAAGCTCTTGCACTGTTGGTGGGAATGTAAATTGATGGATATTCCTTAAAAAACTAGGAATAGACCACCATATGACCCAGCAATCCCACTCCTAGGCATATATCCTGAGGAAACCAGGGTTGAAAAAGACCCATGTATCCCACTGTTCATTGCAGCACTATTTACAATAGCTAAAACATGGAAGCAACCTAGATGCCCATCAATAGATGAATGGATAAAGAAGCTGTGGTACATGTACACAATGGAATATTACTCAGCCATAAAAAGGAACACATTTGAGTCAGTTCTGATGAGATGGATGAACTTAGAACCTATTATACAGAGTGAAGTGAGTCAGAAAGAGGAAGATAAATATTGTATTCTAATGCACATATACAGAATCAAGAAAAATGGTCTGAAGAATTTGTTTACAGGGCAGCAATAGAGAAACAAACATAGAGAATAGATTTATGGACATGGGGAGAGGGGAGGAGAGGGTGAGATGTATGGAAAGAGCAACATGGAAACTTACATTACCATATGTAAAATAGATAGCCAACAAGAATTTGCTGTACGGATCAGGAAGCTAAAATAGGGGCTCTGTATCAACCTAGAGGAGTGGGATGGGGAGGGAAATGAGAGGAAGGTTCAAAAGGGAGGGAATAAATGTATACCTATGGCTGATTCATGTTGAGGTTTGGCAGAAAACAACAAAATTCTGTAAAGCAATTATCCTTCAATAAAAAAATTAATTTAAAAAATTAATGGTATAACTCAATACACTATTCTAGGGGCTTCTGAATTATAATTAGGGACAAATATAAGAATTTTTTAATTGCTTCCTAATTTTGGTCCTTTATGGAAAAGCTAGCTTTTCTTCCTGATCCCTTTTATCACAGAGGCTAAATACATCACAGGGCTAGGAAAGAGGAGACAATGAGAGGCAACATTCCAGCCTGTCAGAGAAGAGAAGCACTAAAATATCTGTTCTTCCTAGATCAAGGTGTAGATGTACTACAGAGGGAAATGGAGGTAAATCAAGAAAGTTACGCTCCAGATCATTTTTCCTCTTCCACCAGCTACCCTAGAAACATCCAGAACACTGGGGCTGTTGGCCCATCTTACTCAGGCATTGTGTTGGGGAGGCCATAGTCAAGAGATGAACCTTAGCCTTCAGCTATGCATAAAACACACTACAGTGTAGGGAAAAGTGGGGGCCTTGGCTGGGGTTATCAGCAAGAGGTTATGGACAAAGCCATAAACAGACCGTAATTTATTATACCAGGCTGAATGACTATCGTGTTGGCCATGAGAAAGTACTAATACATCACACTTTTTTACCTGCAAAACAGTAATTTTATATGATTTTACCTGAAAGAATGAAATGGGGCCACTTAAACTAATTTTCTTTTCTTTTTCTGTACTTGAATATAGTGAGATTAAATGATTAACCCTGTTCCTTTGCTCCCCTTCTCCCAACCTACTTTCCTTTCTCTTCCCCCTGCTCCATAGACTGGAAAGCTGATCTGTGTGGGCTTGATCAACAGGCTCCTGGCCCGTGGCTTCCTGTTGGAAACACTGAGAGGAGACGAGAGGAGAATGAGGGGACAGTACTTACTCCCATCCCCCTTTCTGCAATGTCACTTAGCTACATCCCTCCACTCCAGCTCACTGATCTTCTCAAGGTCACATTCTGGACAAACCTCTCCCTCCCCTGTCCCTTCAGGCTTGGTGTCAGCTCTTCCTCCACTCCTATTAATCCTACATTACTGCACTACCCCCTTTAATTCTCTTGTATTCTTCCCAACTTTATAAATTATCCTAATTTCAGTGTCATTTCTTGCTGAAACGTAAACTGATACAAAAGAAACTAAAATACTTTAAGCAGTGGCTCTGTATCATGCTCTGAGCCAGGCAGTTTACATGTACCATCTCATTCCATCTTCACAACAGCCCGAAAAGAGGTAGGTGTTGTTATCCCCATTTCACATATGAACAAACTGAGGCTCAAAGAGTTTAAGTCACTTACCCAAGGATACAGAACTAGTGAATGAATCAAACTGGTCCTAAAGTCCATGCCCCTGCTCCAGGTACAGAATAAACTGTTGAGGCAGAGGCTGAAAATAATGGTGATTTTTGAACTGAATCTCAGAGATGGAATTTTCCTGGGTAGGCAATGGGAGANTTCCACTGTTTCCCCATCTATTTGCCATGAAGTGATGGGACCAGGTGCCATGATCTTAGTTTTCTGAATGGAGGTAAATATTATTGCCCTCTTTTGTATGAGAGGAGACTGAGACACAGAGAGTTTGGGTGAGGTCTCAAGATCATGTAGTCTCTAGGATTTAGAGCTGGGACTTAAAACCAGGCTGGTATGGCAGCAGACCAGAGATCCTTATCCGCTTTTAGCAAAAGGAGTGTCTTTCAAGGAGTGGTGTCCAAAAGGAGGTATGTCCGAGGAGAAAGCTGGGGCACTCAACTTGCTGCAGCAGAAACCTCAATGGAGGTATTTCTCGTCCTTTGTCATTACCTTTTGTCACACCCCCCATATCGGGGTTCACTTTGCCCACACCCTTGCACAATGGAAAGGCCCTGGGCTGGGCCTCCATCACTCCCCTATCTGCTCTCCTCTGCCCTGTCTGAAGTGGGCCTCTAACTGCAGGCCTCAGGTATTGCTCCTTCAAAAAAAGAAGGAATGAGCGAATAGTCTATGTCAGTCATAGCACTGGAGGAGGGAGTCAGGTGGCTTGTGGACTGATCAGCACAGGAAGAATTTTCTAGCAATTTGCATTGCCGTCCAGTGGACTAACCATGACATCTCCCTGGAGGCGTTCAAGCAGAGTCCAGATGACCACCTGTCAGGGATGCCCTCAGGGGCCCTGGCCCTCCTGGATGTGGCACCAGAGGCCCCCTGAAGGCCCAGCACCGCAAGGTTTCTAACCATGTGGAAGGGGACACCGGCTGTCCCGGAAGCAGCGCCTTCCTAATCCAGAGCCTGGGTGGCTGTCACTGATGGATGCCGCAGAAAGGGGCCAGACACAGAGGAACGCCCACCATGCATGTGATGGTTCAGATCCTCTACACAGCAGGCGCCAACAGGAGTTTAGATGTGCAGGAGAGTCATGTGAGAATGGACATGAGGGATAAAGTGAGGAGAGCTGGGGGCTGGAGGGGAGGCAGGGAGTGAAGACTTCTGTGAAAAGACCACAGTGCAAGCCTGACCTGGGAAGGAGAGAGTCCTGGACCCTTAGGAGCCACATGGGAAGAGACAGGGAAGCAGGATGCCCTCAGCCGATGACAGAACCAGAGGCAGGACCAACTCAGACAACACAGACCTAATCCTACGTGACAGGGGATTGAGATTCCTCCCTCCAGCAACTGGTTCCAGCTCAAGGATTTCACAGGGCGCATCTACACCTTTCCTCCCCAGACTCCCCCTTCCCCTCCGCTTCCTAGGTCAGGGCTGGGCTGCCTAGAGCTGTTGTGCCAGCCGCCAGTTCCCAGCAGCAGCCCCTCTGAGTGGGTGCCGCCCGCCTGCTCCCCCCTGGGGCACAGCTGGGCGGCTGCTCCCAGCTCTGGCTCTCTGTACTCGCTGTGACAGCTCAGCCCCAGCCCTCCTCCCGGGACCCTGGCTGGCTGATCCCAGTGAGCTCCATTTCCCTCCAGGGGGAGGGGAACGCGGGGGCAGGGGGAGCTGGAGCCAGCCATCTGGGCTCTGCACTGTGAGCCTCCCCTGTCATCGAGGAGAGAAGCAAGAGCTTGGCATGGGGCCACACCACAGCGACCCAGGCAGCCGCAGAGCCCAGCTCTCGCAGCACGGCTGAGGAAGGTAAAGCTCCAGTGCGCAGGCTGAGCGACACAGCCTCCTTTCTGCATGCAAGGGAACTAGGGACATACAGAGACCTTTCCAAAGAGTTCTCAGAGCTGCCTGCCCCGAGATAAGGGACCCTGGGAAACCTAGGTGGCAGGGGGTCAGCCACCCTGAGCACCTACTGAGGATCGAGTCCTGCTACTTAGCAGTGTTCACAGAGCCCCTCTGGGTGCCGAGGATGGGGACAACACCCTCCCCAGCTCAGGCACCCGACACAGTCTCCGCACAGGCAGCGCGGCGGGGAAGCAGGCACGTGGTCCCGTGCCCCAGCAGCCCGGCAGACCCAGACACTTGCCTTTAATCCAGGTAGAGACTGGGGGAGGACAGACAAGGGTCAGGGGACATCGGAGGGGTTCTGAGGATGGAGAGAAGAGCCCAGGCTGAAAGGGAGCTGAGCTGAATCACCAGCCGGAGAAGTACAGCTGGCCTCAGGGTGACTAGTTTGGAGAAGGACCGCAATCTTCCCATGAACAAATGCTGTCATTTCAGAGACACCCATCCTCCCTGCAAGCCCATGCCATGTCAATACCCAAGGCAGTCCCCAGGGCTGCAGCCGTGGCTTCACCAGCCAGGCCCCTGCCCTGTTCATACAGCCTTGAAGCAGCAGGAAGGGCAGCCTCTATGTCTCCTGGCTGGGGCTTAATCCACCCTCAGTGACAGTACAGTTGCTCAGTCGTGTCTGACTCTCTGCGACCCCATGGGCTCTTCTGTCCATGGGATTTCCCAGGCAAGAGTACTGAGGTGGGTTGCCATTCCCATCTCCGAGGGATCTTCCTGACTGAGGGGTCAAGCCCGGGTCTCCTGCACTGCAGGCAGATTCTTTTACCATCTGACCCACCCGGGAAGCCTAGTAAGCACATGGTTGTGCCAGCAACAACACGTCTCTCCAAAACTCAGGGGTCAGGGAGGATTATAGATCAAACCTCTGCAGACTCCTGAGTCTTGGTTCTCAGAACACTCAGAATTTCAGCCAGAAATTCTTCACAGAGAAGAATTCCCACAGGTCCAGGCCAGGGACAATGCCAATGACCCTATTATAACTGTGAGTTTTATTGATCTTCCTATTCTCATAGGATAGGTGAAAGTAGTGCTAAATGTCATTAACTATTTTTGTCGACTGATAAACACAGGTGCGTGCATGCTAAGTCACTTCAGTCATGTCCGACTCTTTGTGACCCTATGAACTGTAGCCCTCCAGGATTCTTTGTCCATGGAATTCTTTAGGCAAGAATACTGGAGTGGGTTGCCATGACCTCCTCCAGGGGCTCTTCCAGACCCAGGGATCAAACCTGCATCTCTTGTGTCTTCTGCATTGGCAGGCAGAATCTCTGCCACTGGTGCCACCTTAGAAACCCAAACATGGGTGATTACTTGCAAGGCTGCCCTGCAGAAGCCACGTTATTATTGACACCTGTGGTCTGTCCTCTTGGACGTTTCCATCTCTCTTGGCTGAAGCACTCGGCCGTGACAACCTACAACATCTCAGCCAGCTTTACATTTGCAGTGTGGGAATCTGGCTGCTTCCTATCACTGCGGGCTGCAGCATCTACAGTGACTCAGATCATTTTCACAGCTTTTAAATGTTTTCTCGCAGATCACCCAAAGTATGTGATAGGAAATGATGCAGCGTTAAGTTGGCCCGACATCTCACACCAGATGTTGCAACAAGCAAAGAAACATACTTAGGAACATAGGTGGAGAACACAGAGCTTGCTTTGCCAGAGGGAAACTGTTCCTCCCTCAAGGTTCCCCCAGCATCTTTCAGGGCAGAGAAGGCTTTGCGAGACCCAGTTACTTCTCCGGGAGGCAAGAGCTCTGGCTTCAGATAGGATCTCTGGCAGGAAATGAATGGGGCATTTCATAACTGTGGTTTTCACTCAGCCCTGCTCAGAAGGTGGCAGCCAGCCTAAGCAGGCCTGGCTGGTGGCTCCAGTCAGGGGTCACACCAGTTCTCAGTGTCCAGCCTTGTCTCCTGATGGTATCTCGTACCCGGCGCTCTGATCACAGTGCCGCTTTGTGTCCTCTAATTTCTCCACCATGCTGCCCAGTGCTCAGGAGAGGCTGTCTGGAGCACAGCTGCCATACTTGCTGTTTTCCAGGTTGACTTCAAGGGCCTACAGTAGCCCCCTTTGACCAGCCTAGATCACGTTGGACTTCTTTATCTGAACCTTTACTGCACCCAAAAATG
The DNA here is from genome assembly GCA_006410875.1 of Neotragus pygmaeus. Lineage (NCBI taxonomy): Eukaryota > Metazoa > Chordata > Mammalia > Artiodactyla > Bovidae > Neotragus > Neotragus pygmaeus. Next base: position 286,904 of record SJYV01047857.1, on the reverse strand, counting down.
AAACTCCTAACCGGAAGCTGGAAGGACTGGAAGGGACCTTGGGGACAGACAGTCCACCTGTCCACTCCTCCGGCCCCCACTCTCTCCTCAGTGTCCCCAGGAAGAATGGTCCAGACTTTGAGCATCTGCCCCAGTGGGCACTACAACCTCATGAGCGAGGGAGGTCAGTCCTCAGGCAGGTCACACTGTCAGGAGCAGATGCACAGACAGGCACGGATGTGCCCCCGTTTAGTTCCACTCCTGGCTCACGGCTCCACCTCTAGCAGCCACGCGGCTCCAACCCTTCCTCCATCTGATAACTTCTCTAGGACCCGGGCTAAACAGCTCCTTTTCTTTCTGTAATTTAGCCCTCCATCCTACAAATGCCACTGATTATCCTCTATTTATTTAGCTGCCTTTTCTCCCCAAGTGGACTCAGGAGCTGGTCTTTTCTTCCCTCAGGTTGAACAAGTGCCTTCCCTGTCCGGCCTCTGACTCCCCTTTCTCAGCATAAACCCCACACAGGATTGAGCACAGAGTAAACACTGACTGTGTAGGTGCCCAGCAAACTCAGCACCCTCTACAGGGAGCCCATCACAAGCTGGCTTACATTCTTCTGAGGCCTTTGAATGATTTAGGGTTGGTTGATAAGTAAGGTAAGAATAGACGAAGTGCTCTGAAGGCCTCACAGCAAACACAAACCAAAGCCAGGCCACTCCTGAGCTCTGAAATCTATGGTGGATAAATGAGACCTGTGTGCTAAACCATAGCAGAGGTCTCCTTAGGCCTGAGCCTCAGCAGAGACTCCCCAGACATCAATATCAATGACCTGAGTGAGGCCTGTTTTCTTGATGCAGCTTAGATGATGAGGGACCTTTAGAATCACTTAGAGTTGGGGAGCAGGTTGCAAATGAACTTTCACAAGAATATAAGACAACTCTGGCAAAGTTTCATAGGACAACACTCTTGCAGGAGGCCTAAGCCCCACAGCTTGTCTTCCCTTCACCCCTCAGAGATCCCTGAGAATCACTATTGGAACTCTGGGGTTCCAGAGAACTCAGTGTGAGGACCACCACCCCAGATCTTCCCCTGGAACCTGAAATTTGTAGAGGACATGCCAGAACAGCAAACATTCATGTCACAGCTCTTGCAACCTATTGGAAAATAGGACAACTCAGACTCAGAGAACTCTGGGCCTGGAGAGAACCAGAGGCATCTTCTGGACAAACTCAGCTTGGCAGGGAAGAGAGTCAAAAACCTCGACTGGAGAAAATCTATGTGAGATGCGGAGCAAGTGGTGGCAGAGCAGAATGACAGGGCGGAGAAGGAGGAGGTGCCCTCACTGGGTGAGCGGTGGGAGGGCCCTCAAGCAGTGTCGTGGCCCTGGAAGTAGCCGCCAGAGACTGGCATTGTCCCTTCTGTGCTCTCTCCCAGTCTCCAAGGCCCCACCTGTACCCCCAGTGCCAATCACCTCCCTCCATGGTGCTCTGCTCAGGCCTGTGCAATGGACCACTGCCGGTCCCTGCCTTTTCCTGTCACCTGATTTACTCTGTTTCCATCCATTTAGCCTCCTCCTCTCTGTAAATTAGACTGATCCATGTCAAACAGCATGAGCAGCCTGTTATCTCTCAAATAACAAACAATTTGGAGGCGGATTTGTCTTTTCTTTAAATGGTCTAACACACTGGTATAAATTTATTCGTAAAACCCTCTTATTATCTCTGCATCAGTAGCATCCACAATAATGACCATTTTTTCATTCCTGGTGTTAATTATTTGAGCTTTCTCCTATATTTTCTTTAGTAGTCTTGCCAGAGGTTTTACTATTTACTATTTTTTGCAAAGATCATGATGGTTATTTTATTGATTGTTATTGTTGTAGTTTATTTGCTAGGTCATGTCCAACTCTTTCCAGCCCCATGGACTGTAACACACCAGGTTCCTCTGTCCTTCACTATCTCCCAGAGTTTCCTCAAATTCATGTCCATTGAGTCTGTGATACTGTCTAACCGTCTCATTCTCTGTTGCCCACTTCTCCTTTTGCCTCCAATCTTTCCTAGCATTAGGATTTTTTTTTTTTTCCGTTGAGCCATCTCTTCACATCAGGTGGCCAAATGATTGGGAGTTTCAGGTTCTTCATCAGTCCTTTCAATGAATATTCAGAGTTGATTTCCTTTAGGATTGACTGGTTTGATCTCCTTGCTATTCCGGGACTCTCAAGAGTCTTCTTCAGCACAGTTTGAAAGCATCCATTTTTCAGTGCTCAGCCTTCTTTATGGTCCAGCTTGCCTGGTGTGCTGCAGTTCACAGGGTCACAATGAGTTGGAAACAACTGAGTGACTGAACAACAATTCATATCCACACATGACTACTGGAAAAACCATAGCCTTGACTGTATGGACCTTTGTCGGCAAAGTAATCTCTTTGTTGTCTAAGTTTGTTATAGCTTTCTTTCCAAGTGTCTTTTAATTTCATGGCTGCAATCACTGTCTGCAGTGACTTTGGAGCCCGGGGTGGGGGAAAAATCTGTCACTGCTTCCACTTTTTCCTCTTCTATTTGCCATGAAGTGGTGGGACTGGATGCCATGGTCTTAGTTTTTTGAATGTTGAGTTTCAAGGCAGCTTTTCATGCTCCTCTTTCATCCTTGTCAAGAGGCTCTTAGGTTCCTCTTCAGTTTCTGCCATTAGTGTGGTATCATCTGCATATCTGAGGTTGTTGATACTTTTCCCGGCAATCTTGATTCCAGCTTGTGATTCATCCAGCCTGGCATTTCTCATGAAGTACTCTACATGTACAACAGGGAAGCCTGATGTGCTACACTTCATGGGGTCAAAAAGAGTCAGACACAACTGAGCAACTGAACAACAACAACTCTGCCTATAAGTTAAACAAGCAGGGTGACAATATACAGCCTTGTCCTACTCCTTTCCCGGTTTTGAACCAGCCATCGTTCCATGTCTGGTTCTAACTGTTGCTTCTTGACCTGCATACAGGTTTCTCAGGAGTTAGGTAAGGTGGTCTAGTGTTCCCATCTGTTCAAGAATTTTCCACAGTTTGTTGTGATCCACATGGTCAAAGGCTTTAGTGTAGTCAATGAAGCAGAAGTTTTTCTGGAATTCCCTTGCTTTTTCCATGAACCAACGAATGTTGGCAATTTGATCTCTGGTTTCTCTGCCTTTTCTAAACCCATCTTGTACATCTGGAAGTTCTTGGTTCACATATTGTTGTAGCCTAGCTGGAAAGATTTTGGGCATTACCTTGCTAGCATGTGAAATGAGCACAATTGTGCAATAGTTTGAACTTTCTTCAGCATTGCCATTCTTTGGGATTGGAATGAAAACTGACCTTTTTCAGTCCCATGGCCACTGCTAAGTTTTCCAAATTTGCTGACATGGTGAATACAGCACTTTCATAGCCTCATCTTTCAGGATTTTAAATAACTCAGTTGGAATTCTGTCACCTCCACTAGCTTTTCTATATTAATTAATTTGGAGTAATTTTATAGAGTATAATTTGATTTACAACATTGTGTTAGTTTCAGGTGTACACAAAATGAATCACATACATATAGCCACTCTTTTTTAGATTATTTCACATATAGGCCATTACAGAGTATCACGTAGAGTTCTCTTTGCTATACAATAGGTCCTTATCAGTTTTCTATTTTATATATAGTATATGTATATGTCAACCCTAATCCCCCAATTTATTCCTCCCTGCTTTTCCCCCCAGTGACCATAAGTTTATTTTCAATCTATGGCTCTATTTCTTTTTTGTGAATAAGTTCATTTGTACCATTTATTTTAGATTCCATATATAAGCAGTATCATATATTTGTCTTTCTCTGTCTGACTTTTATTATTTGTAGACTTTTTAATGACAGCCATTCTGATAGTGTGAAGTGATACCTCATTGTAGTTTTAATATGCATTTCTCTAATAATTAGTGATATTGACCAAATGGCATTATTTCTTTTTTATGGCTNTTTGTCTTTCTCTGTCTGACTTTTATTATTTGTAGACTTTTTAATGGCAGCCATTCTGATAGTGTGAAGTGATACCTCATTGTAGTTTTAATATGCATTTCTCTAATAATTAGTGATATTGACCAAATGGCATTATTTCTTTTTTATGGCTGAGAATTATTCTATTAAATTCTAAAGTATTCATCTTCTTTACCATTTTTCTGTCCTTGGATGTTTAGGTTGATTCCATGTCTTGGCTAGTGTGAATAGTGCTGCTATGAACTCACAGGTGCATGTATCTTTTCAAATTAGAGTTTTCTCCAGCTACAGGCCCAGAAGTGAGATTGCTGGATCATATGGTAGTTTCATTACAGGGGACTGGAATGCAAAAGTAGGAAGTCAAGAAACACCTGGAGTAACAGGCAAATTTGGCCTTGGAGTACAGAATGAAGCAGGGCAAAGGCTAATAGAGTTTTGCCANAATTCAGTCGCTCAGTCATGTCTGACTCTCTGTGACCCCATGAATTGCAGCACGCCAGGCCTCCCTGTCCATCACCAACTCCCAGAGTTTTCTTAATTATTATCAAAATATTGTTGATTTATAAAAACTTCACAAAAGCATACACATTGATGCAATGGACACAATATAATAATAGCGTGAAAAATGATGAGGTAATCACTGTAGAAGTCATTTAGTATAACTATTTTAGAGTCAGGGTTCAGCATGGCAATCAGTAGAAACTATTTAAGCAGAAAAGTTACTTGTTTGAAAGCTATTGAGTAGCTCAGAGAATCAACATGAAGACTCAAAAACAATGTTGAAAAAATGGTCAGGAACCAAGGAAGGTAGCCAAATAGGACACAGCCAAAATCATCCCACAAGAACTGTTCTGGACTCTACCACTGGGCATACAAACACTGCACACTCATCATTACACTCCTGGATGCTTACTTCCACTACCATATAAATAATCTCTGGCTGTCCCTGCATCTCTGTGTCAGGCCTTTAAGAGTCAAAGTTCTAGTCAAGAGTACCCAACTGAGTTAATCCAGGGTCACATTTCTATGGAGCCATCACTCCCCCACTTTAATAGCTTATATATGCATGGATGTCAAGGTGGTACCTGCAGGTGTCCCAAGCAACAGTGTCAGAATCTCCAAGGTGGGGAGGAGAGAGAGGTGCCATCGGCCCAGGGTGAGGCACTGTCAGGTTGGATCTGCATGATGCTGGTCATTGCCCACACACATCTAGTGATCTTATTCTACAGTGGCCAATGAGGCCAAACGGACTTAAAGTCTAATTAAGAAAGCCTTGCATATTTTAGGACTTTGTTTCCCACTCTTTGATACACAAGTGTCTCACGACCAACATGTTAACTACCTTACTAAAGCATTATGATGTTCACTACTTCCCACTCCTCTGATTTTACCAGTATGATGTCATCAATGTACTAGACCTATATAATCTCCTGCTGAAGAGTGGGAATGGCCAAGGTCCCAAGGCAACCAAGTCATGGTGTTGGTATTATCAGAGGCAATTTAGCCAAAGTTTATGCTTGTTCCAGTTGAAAGTGAAAGTTTCCTTATATTTTCTACTAATTAAATACTGGAGTGATATGCCAATTCAATTGTTAAGTCCAGTAGCCAAGACAGGATCAATTTGTTCCAGGTAAGGAAACTATATTCAGGATGCAGCTGAAACCATCTCTTAACTAAGATTAAGAAAATCTATTGTTAGTCTCTAAAATGCTTCTATATGTAGCATTGGCCAAACAGATTTAAAATGAGGATGTGGACTGAAGGCAATTATAGATTCAATGCAATCTCTTATCAGATTACCAGTGGCATTTTCCCAGAACTAGAAAAAAAAATTTTTTAATCTGTATGGAAACACAAAAGACCCTGAATAGCCAAAGCAGTCCTGAAAAGGAAAAACAGAGGTGGAGGAATCAGGCTCTCTGACTTCAGATTATACTACAAAGCTACAGTAATCAAAACAGTATGGTGCTGTTTTCCACAATACGGCAAAATCACCATAAGCCCTAATGGGTTTTACTGACCTGTTGAACAATTGAAAAATACAACTCTGGATAACAGGTCCCACATCAGTAATATGGGTATTAATAACAGAAAAATTGGAAAATGACTATGAGCAAAATGAAAAAAATTTAAATCATCAAGTGATGATTTTTATCATTTTAAAAACATTTTTATATTAACAAAAGTTATTCTACAACATCTTTTTTCTGACTTTATTTAAACTATTAAAATTTGACTAAATTCACAGGCAGAATATATTGTTTTAATGGTCAGTGTACTAAGCAACAACACTCAAAATGGTTGATTATAGTAACAGGCAAACTAATACTTCTAAGAGCAGAAATAAAATTCTTCTAAGTACCTAAGCACCGAAGAATTGATGCTTTTGAACTGTGGTGTTGGAGAAGACTCTTGAGAGTCCCTTGGACTGNCACTTGGGGAGTGAGCAAGGGAACCTATGGTTTGTTCTGGAACACCTCCTCCTCCCACCCCGCCAGCAGGAGACCCAATGACGCCTTCCTTGAATTTTTTATCAGGCCTCTGATCCATTTCTATTGCATAAAAAGCACCAGTGGTCAAGAACCCGCCTGCCACTGCAGGAGACCAAAGAGGCGGCTCCATCCCTGGGCGGAGAGGATCCCCTGGAGTAGGAAATGGCAACCCACTCCAGTATTCTTGCCTGCGAAATCCCACGGACATTGAAGCCTGATAGGCTACAGTCCATGGAGTCACAAAGCATCGGACACGACCGTGCACGCTCCCACACAATAGTTCGAAGGAGGCCAAGAACTCCGGTCTTAACAAGCCTTCTCTGGTTCAGAGGTCAACAGCCGTGTGTGGAGGCGAGCATTTCAAACCTCGCCCCTTTGCCCCACTCCTCCCCAGGGCAGGGTAGTCACGCCCCCCATTCCCCCGAGGAGAGCGGGTGAGCACACCTGCGAGCCCCCAGGGGACCCCCTCACCCCCCGCGGGTGCCCTCAGGGAANTTGGCCACCTCATGTGAAGAGTTGACTCATTGGAAAAGACTTTGATGCTGGGAGAGACTGGGGGCAGGAGAAGAAGAGGACGACCGAGGATGAGATGGCTGGATGGCATCACCGACTCGATGGACACGAGTCTGAGCGAACTCTGGGAGTTGGTGTTGGACAGGGAGGCCTGGCAAGCTGCGATTCATGGGGTCGCAAAGAGTCGGACACGACTGAGCGAGTGAACTGAACTGAACTGAACTGAAGCACCTAATCAAGCAGAATTTTAATGACTTCTCAGGATCTTCTCCAAGACCGCCTTTGCACAATCTTCCCCACTCATGTTAACTCCACACCTAATCAAGGAAATCCCATGCCAGAGAAATGTCACTAAGGAATTAACCAGGAAAAAAATAAAGAATTTATGCAAACAGCTACATACTAAATTACTACACTCAATTAGATAATTAAATCTCAGCTGCCTGCACAAGGTAAGGCCCAGATAAACATGTGGTGAATGATACATGAATAGTTGAAGAAGTCAAGAAGGAAAACAATAACCTGCTTTTGGGTGAACTTGAAAAATTCAAGGGAAAAGGAGAAAAAATGATATAGTTTCAATAATTCTCTATCAGACTATGAAGGAAAGTTAGCACATGGGATATTATTTATATTTCCATTTGACTTTTAAAACAGATTGATTTTAATTGTAAGATACTGATTAATATCAATAGTAATGAGCCTACTAAAAATTGAAATGCAAGGACAAAACATATTTATAAGGAAGCATATAGAAATGATGATGTCGCTTGTTGAATGCATCCTTGGAAACACATGCTCTGTTGGACAAATAATGACAATTTTTCATGCTGCTGCTGCTGCTAAGTCATTTCAGTCATGTCCAACTCTGTGTGACCCCATAGACGGCAGCCCACCAGGCTCCCTCATCCCTGAGATTTTCCAGGCAAGAACACTGGAGTGGATTGCCACATGCTGTCTCAGCAATAATGGATTAAGTGGTTGCTACTTTACACAGATGTGCATAAACTAGGGATATAGGATTCACCCAATAATATAAACCTTATATTGGAAGTAGTCTTAGAACTTAATCATTCCAGTGTCCCAATTAAAGGACCCACTTAATACAGTCCCTAGGAGATGGTGCTCATGGAAGTCTCTGGCAGACAAAGAAAAGTATATGCAAGGGTTATCAGGGTGGAAAGACAATCTTGAGACAGTATAAGTGAGTTTATTTCCGATTTCCCCTTGGAGAAATCATCACAGAACAGTTACTGGCATGACATTCACAGAGAAAAGATTTTTAAATAAAATTGAAACACCATTCAGCCAACCTTGAGAAAAGAAAATGACAATGAACTTCACGACGCTTTGTTTTTCCCTCTCTAATCAGTTTTCTAAATATCCATGGAAGTCCACAAAAGGAAAAAGGAAAGACTTTCATGATAAGTCTTTTCATTCTATTTAAATTATAAAGCAGAAAAACATTCTAAAAGGGAAAAGGTGAAATGTTACAATGGGCTCCCGAGGGAATATGGCTAAATTCACTCAATCTCTGGAGATGATTGAAAATTGGACTGCCTTAAGTACATAGCTTTAGGGCAAGAATAGCTGGCTGACCTCTCCAAGACCGCAGTTGCCCGCTATCAAAAACACACAGCATCAGTGCTCTCACAGCCTCTTTCTTGTGCTGAAGGAAGAATTCAGGAAGTTCAGTGACTCTCGAGGTCAAATTTAAGGAGTCCAAGAATTGTACAGCTTTGCCAAGAACCTCAGAGTTTATTGTTGGTATTTAAGGATGAGTGAGCAACTTTATGAAAGACAGAGGGGGAAAAAAGTGCTTCCGTAAAAGTTCAAGAACTTTTGGAGACATTTCAGTTAACTTTTGTATTCCTTTCCTCTTAGGTCTGAGATTTGATTTTAACTTGTTACCCTGCTGCCATTTTCATGGATGCTAGCAAGAAGACATGAGGTATCTGGTTAGAGATGTGGGACACATGGCACAGTAAGCACCATGAGCATTAGTATGTTTCCATCAGTTCCATTTGGCCTTCAAGTAGAGGCTACGTGCAGGTCCAGACAGATGCCCACACACAGTGGGTGGGAGGCACTCCTCTACAAGAGAGAAACACAAAGCACTGGTAACTCACCATGTCATAGGAAGCAGAATCAAGTCTGTGTTGTTCCAAGGGGAGACTTTACTTCATGCCTCAAGCTTGCTCACTGCTTGAGTGAGCACCGTACTGATCAACGGTCTGGGTGGAAAGTGATGTTGCCTTGTGTTCTCAGCACGCTCATCAAGATGCATAGGAGCATAGGATGCCTACAGTAGTCTGTCTCTCCCATTGTTGCCTCCCACAATTCCATTTTCTTACCCAATCGTCCTTTGTCTCCTGAAACCGTAGGAAAAAGGAAACTCTGTTGGATAGACTCAGACCCCTTCCAGCCTATCTTGCCACATCTTTGAGGTCTGTGGCCTGAGAAGAGTCCCACAACCTCAGAGATTGTCATACAACTTCAGATTCTGAGAAATAAGTGTCCTCATTCACAGGATCTCTTCTATGTCACCCAGGAGGAAAGGTGGCTGTCCTTCCTCCTTCTTAAACACTAGACGCCCACAGATTTAACCTGTTCCCCTCTTGTCCAATTTTCATCTCTTTCCTCATAGCACTAGAAACATCTTACACCTTCATATACAGATTCTCCAAAAGATGGATTTTCTCAGACTGTCACTCATCAGCAAGGTACTGTCTATAGGCATACCTGAGAAAGATGAATTTGAGCAAGCCCAATATTNTCCAATTTTCATCTCTTTCCTCATAGCACTAGAAACATCTTACACCTTCATATACAGATTCTCCAAAAGATGGATTTTCTCAGACTGTCACTCATCAGCAAGGTACTGTCTATAGGCATACCTGAGAAAGATGAATTTGAGCAAGCCCAATATTGAATTATTAAAGCATTATGGCTGCACTTCAGGATCAATGTGTGATTCAACACATCCCATTTTCTGCAAGGTTTGCCTCTATATAACTAGTCACAACCGCCATGACCAATGGTGTTTACATCTTGGGGCAAAGAAGATTCCACCTGCCAGTCATCTTGCCACCCTCTTTTTCTTCATTCAGAAAGGCATAACAAAAGCAAGTCAAAGAGATGTCATGGTAGAGACAGTTTTGAATTCTTGTTTATCTATTTGGTCAGAAAGTAAATCACTTGCAAGTTGGATCACTTTATCTACTAATGCTGTTACAATTAAATGGCTGGTGTCCAGCTCACAGATGACCACAGGCAGCACATCAGTAAACAATGACCTGCAAGTCAGAACCTTTGAAACAAGAATGCATCCAATGTGAATTTTCATAAAACCATTTCCTGGACTGGATCAGTTTTGGTTTCAGCATTTTTAGGTTAATTTGGGGAAAGTACCAAGAAACTGTACATGAAATTGTTCAAGTTCTAGGGGCACTCCAAGTATTGCTATGAGGAGGGTTTAATTCCATTGCTTTGTCTCTCTGTCTCTCCTTCTCACACACACACACGACACTGTCTTGTATAACTCTTACACTTGAAAGAGAGACCCTTATCACATGTGCTTGGCTTCTACACCAACGAGATACTTGTGCAGTGCCTGTGGGGAGGCAGAGGAGGGGTAATCCCAGAGGCAGGCCCTCCTACACAAGTGTTTTGCAAGCAGTTAACTCAGCGTGCGATACGCCCACTACTTCTCCTAGCTCTGCGTTGGGAAGCCCTTGGGCACAGGTGCGTAGGCTGATAGGCTGCCTGTTTCTCCCCTCTGTCCATACCTAGTGATCTCTGACCTCTCTGACTTTAATACTCCCTAAGCACACTCATTATTTGCAGATCATGGAGACGTCGGAGGGAGAATTAGTCGCATTTCCATGAGAAGAATATTGCACAGTGGGAGCTCCAGAGGTTTCCGCTGCCATTTATCAGGCTCTCACCAAACATGGGCTCTAGGTGTCCTGTCCGCTTGGATTTCTTTAATTTTCACAACAGTCCTTGTACTCTTTACTGATAGATGAAGAATCAGATACTGAAACAGTGTAAATGCTTTGCTCATGGGCCTGAGCCCCAAAGCCCATCCTCTGTCCATGGACTATGCTATAAAAGCTTCAAAGAGGCATTTCCTAGAATTTGAACTGTTACCTCAAGAAAGCACTGTTTATTTGTTCTTTCTGCTAAGTGAGCTTAAATTACACAGAAATAAAGTTTGGATAGACAATTTAATAATGATCTACTAAAACAGGGGGCTGGAAAAAGAGTGAACACTCCATCCTTAAGCACATCGGTAAGGACAGCAGCAACTGGCCATCTTGAACTGTTTAGGGAAAATGGAGGAAATCTTTTTTTCTTTCAAGGTCGACTGTTCCAGAGGGAAAAACTGAATCAAGGGAATACTAATCGCTAAGATTTAATGTAGTACTTTTCCTGTGCCAGACCTTACTGAAGTGCTTTATATTAGGTAATAAAACTAAAATCAGAAAAAGTGGAGCCCAAGTTTTTCCTTGGAAAAATAAATACTGACCTCAAACTATTTTTAAATTACAAGCAGTAAAATTTTTTCACAATTGCCATCAAAATAATACTGCAGCTCCGTGAAGTTTAGAAGTTGGCAGTTTAAAACCTGAAAGGCATGGAGAAGAAAGGGGAACAAGAGAAAGAGGAAAAGGGGGGTAGCTGTGGGGGCGGGGGGAAAGATGTAGGAAAAAAGGAGAAAGACATTTAAAGGCAAGGGGAAAGGAGAATAGAAGAGGAAGAATCAAAAGGAGAGAACAGAAGGAGCAGATAAAAAGAGAAAATAAGGGGAACGTAACCCTGGGAAGATTATTTTTACATCATACTTCTATTCGGTTAGGCTGTGAGTGGAGTTAGGCCAAACTATCCAAAAATTATTTCCTTTTACAATGCCTGGCGAACTGTTCCACTGTCATTCACAGATCTGCAGTCTCCCACTACATTTTCAGTCTAGGCTCCAAGTGATGTAACTGCAGTAGCAGGTAGCCAGCTGCTATCATCTTCACACTGAACAAAACCAAAATGAAAGTGAAACTGACACTNCCTGTTTACAATTCTGTGCAGAGTTTGGGGTTAATATCAGTATTAACCCCATTTTAAAGATAAAGGAATGGGGATTGAGGCACAAAAAGACCAATTAGCTTGCCTGTGGTCACGCAGCTTGTTAGTGAGGAACTGGGTTTTTAACCCAGTTAGTCTGGCTCTGGATACATGCGCTTTCGTCACCACGCTCTGTTGACTCACATGTGCTTGGGCTCGCATCGTGTGGGTTCAAATCCAGGCTAAGCTACTTGTCAGTCATGTGACCTTGAGTAAGTTATTTAACCTCCCTAAACCTCAGGGTCCCCCGTTCTGAAATGGAGAAAATAAGAGTTGCCCTCTCACAGTGTCAACATGTGGATGGTGTGAGAACTTCTACATGGAGTGCTTAGCACAGCGCCTGGCACACAGTGAGGACTCAACAAAAACTCAATACATGTTTTTCTTCACCATCTTCTTCAAATTCTGGAAGAATATATGCCCAAATATTAACAGTGGCAACTTCTGAGAAGGGTAACTACAGAACATTTTCCTTTTATTTAACAACATTTTCTACTTTTTCCTAATATATATGTACTGTGTGATTAACAAACTATTGGCTATAAAGTAAAATTTGTATTTCTCAATTGTAGCATGCTACAAGTATAATCTCTATAAAGAGAGGATCAACAATGCTAAACTTTTATCAAGTACATTTTATATATAAGGCATCACTGGGGGTAAAAATAAATAAAAATGAATAAGACTCCGAGGGCGCTCTGACTCAGCTTTCAGCAGAGTAGGCCAAAAAGAAAGTATAGCAGGAGAACTGTCCGGACAACAGGCAATTATTTTAAGAAAGACACATGCACAGCACTACAAGCCCAGCGGAGACTGGGAACCTGCCCAGGAAGCTCGAGAAGGCTCCACTGAAGGGAACAGCAGTCTGAGTCCCCAGGGCTCAGGAGACGAGTCCTCCAGCTTCTCAGAGGAAAAGAAATAAAGAATATAGTATGATAGAAATGTCAGAAGCAATGAAATCACCTGCATAAATTGTCAAGCCATGTCAAGTTTCTGTTCATCTGGGATGTCAGACTTACCATATTTAAGAACTCCATGTGCCCCCTCCTCCCTGACAATCGACTCCCTTCACAGCAGGGTTACATATGCGCCTTTAGCCGAGGGCCTAAGAATGTATAGAGACTTCCCAAGAGGATGAGTGGGACTGGGAGTGGAGGGGACTTTTCTGGACAAACCCACTGAAGATGGGAACAATGACATGAAGCTATTAAAAAAGATTTTGGGGGAAAGAAGTCTGACTCACAGGAGGCGTCTATGCATGAGCAGGGCTGGTGGGAAATGAAATAATAGGTCTTATTTAAATCCTCAGAAAACCACTAGTGAGAGAAGGTAGGGTTTGGAAAGACAGGAGGGTCCTGTGTTGAATTTTGCACCAACGAGCTGATAGAACACAGATTATGTATTTCATTTTCATGCCCTTACCATGCCCTAAGAGACAGGATTAATCAGAAACTCATCTGATCAGAAAGAGCTGGAGTGTCTGAGCTAAGTCTAAGCATAAAGATTGATTACCTGTGGAGTTATCAATTTTGGATGTTACTTAGATGCTGCTGCTTATATACCATTATGCTTCCAATTCTTGAAGAGAGAATATTTTTTAAATAAAACTTTCCTACTTTAACAAATTAAACATAAAACTCCAAAGTTGTCAACTGAAAAAAGAATCTCAACACAAAGGGACAAGACTTGGAACAGCATTAGAGACCTGATAACAAATCACTAAGATAAATGAGAGCACCGCCAAAAATAAAATTCATAGAAGTCATAAGCAGGTAATTTACGTACACACACAAAGTACAAATGGGTCATAAGCATAAAAAGATTGCTACTCTCCTCAGGAATAGAAGCAATGCAAATTAAAGCAACAATGAAGTATCATTGCTTTCTATCAAGCTAAAAAATACTTTAAAAATTAAAACAGCCAATCATAGTGTTGAGAAACATTACAGAACAGTTTGATAATATGTATCAAAAATATGAATACACTTTAAACAAACAGGTAGTTGCCAGACGGAAGGGAGGTGAGGGGAGAAAAGAAAGGTAAGGGAGATTAGGAAGTACAAACTTCCAGTCATAAAATAAAAATGAGTTATGGGTATGTACAGTGTGGGGAATATAGTATCTTTCTATGGTGATGCATCATAACCAGAATTATCACAGTGACCATTTTGAAATTTGATCACTAGAAATATCAAATCACTATATTATATAACAGGAACTAACACAATGTTGCAGGTCAACTGTATTTCAAAAACAGATTATAGAGGGCTTCCCTGGTGGTTCAGTGGTAAAGAATCTGCCTGCCGATGCAGGAGACATGGGTTTGCTCCCTGATCCAGGAAAATGCCACGTGCTTCAGAGCAACTAAGCTCATGTACCACAACTATTGAGCCTGTGCTCTAGACCCCAGGAACTGCAACTACTGAAGCCCCCATGCCCTAGACCCCCTGCTCCACAACAAGAGAAGCGATCGGATGAGAAGCCCGCACCTCACAAGTAGAGAGTAGACCCCCACTCACCACAACTAGGGAAAAGCCTGTGCAGTAACGAAGACCCAGCACAGTCTAAACAAATAATAAGATTATTTTTAGATCAGATTTGTGGTTACCAGAAAGTGAGGGCTTGGGAGAGGGAAAATTGGATGAAGGCAATCAAAAGGCACAAATTTCCAGTTATAAGATAAATAAGTAAATATACATTACTAGGAATGTAATGTATAAATGATAAACATAATTAACACTGCATATGTTATATATGAAAATGAAGAGCAAATTCTAAGGGTTCTCATCATAAGAAAACACTTTTTCCAATTTCTTTAATTTTGTATCTATATGAGATGACAAATGATCACTAAATTTCACTGTGATAATCATTTCATGAAGTATGCAAGTCAAATCATTATGCTGTGCACCTTAAACATACAATGCTGTATGTCAACCGTATCTCAATAAAACTGAAAGGGAAAAAAGAGAGAAAATATACATGCATATACTTTCACCCAACATTTGCACTTCTAGCAGTGTATTATAAGGAAATAGACAGAATAAATTATTCAAAAAAAGAAAACAATCTAAAGGGCTCATGATCAATAATTAGTTAAATAAACTATATTATTTTTAACTTTTTATTTTAAAATAATTTTAGACTTACTAAAAGATGTGCTGTGATTCATGGGGTCACAAAGAGTCAGATACAACTGAGTGACTGAACTGAACTGAACTAAATTGAAAAGGTGTTTGGCAGTGCAAAGAGGTCTTTATAATAACTTTGGAACAAATTCAAACTCAATTCACAAAACCTACAAAGGCATTTTGGTGGGTGCTTTCTAAGTAGCTAGGGGGATTTGTCGACCAATTCTGAAAGTCTTTTGTGGGGAGAATGTGGACTCAGTACACTTCTGTGCAGTCTGAGAAACTCAAAACTCATGTTGACTTTGACCAGGCTAATGTAGAACTGTGAGCTCCCATACTGCTGGTAGCTTGATTACAGATTGCAATACTAATTCTCCATTCCCTATGGATGGTACTACCTGTAGAGGAAAGTGAGAGAAACATAAAAGATCGAAATAACATTCAGATAGAAGGAAATTTTGAAAAGTACAAACCAGTGACAGTCAAGTCTCAGGAAAATTCTATTACTGATTGCTAATCAGAATTTAGAAAATTTTAGTAAACAGCTACATCATGAGAAAATGAAGGCTCACAAAAGTGAATCCAGTCAGATTACTCCCTTTGACTCTTGTCAAGAGATCCCAAGATTCACAGAACACGAAAACATCATAGACTAAGCTTAGATCTCATTCAAGTACTTTATGTCTTTTTTTTTTTTTTTGACATCTGTAACCAGTAGCTATTCTGACTAATGACTTATTAAAGTACTTATTGTAATTTATTAAATGTATTTATATAGATGCAGATGTCTTTTATTCCTTCCGTAATGCCTACACAGAGTGGGCACTTGGTCTTTGCTGAGTTGATAAATAAATGATGCTATGTTTTAATTTTCTTTGGAGATTCTGGTAAACTTTTCAGGTTAGCTTTTAGAGAAACAGTCCTAAAGATAAGTGTGAACAAATCATCTGATTTCCCTTAGCAGAGGAGAAACAAATAGATTTTTCCTCTCAAGGTCCCAGATGAGAGCAAACCATATTTCACTGGGTCAGGCAAGGGGAGGAATCCATCTGTTGGTGTTTATAAAACAAACACTTGGGATTCCATCAGATTATCAGTTCACAGTGATTATCCTCCGCATTCATCTTCCCAGTCCCCAAACATGAGTTGTGTTGACCCACCTCACTTTCTCCAATGTCCCTGGAAGCCAGTTTCCCAGGGTAATAAAATTTAGCATGATTTGAATGACATAAAAAAAGTAATGAAGCTGACAAGAGAGAAAGGAGGCACACGTTATAATCAGCTTGGGTCTCACGAAGCCCCTGAGAAATGTCCTGCCCTTACATAGACAACCAGTTGAGTGAGTTTTTCCTCAATTGCAGATGCTTTTCTGGATTGAAATTAAGGATATGTTCACATTCTAAAATGCTACCAACTCTGTACTAGATGCCAAAAGTCTCATTTTTCAACTGCCTTCCTGGTGCATAAAAAAATGTTGAGGAGTTGAGCTTTCAAAAAAAAAAAAAAAAGAGTTTAGGTCTTTAAATTAAAGGAAACAGCTAATCTTCCCAGATGTTTAAGTTAGAACATAAATTACAGATAACTCCCACCATAAACACAGCTGCTCTATCTCACCTAGTGACATTAAAGATAAACACGCTTCTGTCAGGATCTCAGGAAGAGCAACAGAAATCTCCCATTGTGGTGAGCAAATGGAAACAGTCCTGTTGGCATCCCCGAAATGCAGGGCGTTTAAACATACGCCTCCCTCCCATCCATGCTATCTGGCTTGGAGATAAGTAGGGACATTTCCTTAAAAGAGTTTCAACATGAAAGGCAAAGCTGTCCAGCTGGAATGGGAGCCTCTGTGTCAATGACAAACACATGCGCTGAATGTCAACAACACAACAGTTTGAAACATTACAGAAAAGCCTCAAATGACTCTGTTCACTGTAGGCCTGACTGGCCGTGCTGTTGAGACGTAATTATAAGGGGCCCACAGGCACAGCTCCAGAGCTGGCCCCATTAGGAGGAGACACTGGGCTGAGCTAGGATAGAGAGGCAACAGACAAAGTAACTCATTTTTTAGTAATTCAGATAATCTCAGCATCACTGAGATGGCCTCCAAGCATCAAAGGGAAATTAAAATTAAAATAAAGAGAAAATATTTTGTATTTATGTTTTTAATAAAACTTTAGCTTTCATAGCTTCTAGGCAAAAGGCAGATACAGAAGGAGAGAAGGGGAATAGAGGAAAGAGAAAAAGAGAGAGGTAAAGAAGAGTAAGTCGTCATCCTATCAAATCTTGGGATCGGTTCAGTTCAGTTCAGTCACTCAGTCAAGTCTGAATCTTTGCGACCCCATGAACCCCAACATGCCAGGCCTCCATGTCCATCACCAACACCCGGAGTCCACCCAAACCCATTACCATTGAGTCGGTGATGCCATCCAACCATCTCAAGCTCTGTCGTCCCCTTCTCCTCCTGCCCTCAATCTTTCCCAGCATCAGGGTCTTTTCAANCCTCAGCATCACTGAGATGGCCTCCAAGCATCAAAGGGAAATTAAAATTAAAATAAAGAGAAAATATTTTGTATTTATGTTTTTAATAAAACTTTAGCTTTCATAGCTTCTAGGCAAAAGGCAGATACAGAAGGAGAGAAGGGGAATAGAGGAAAGAGAAAAAGAGAGAGGTAAAGAAGAGTAGGTCGTCATCCTATCAAATCTTGGGATCGGTTCAGTTCAGTTCAGTCACTCAGTCAAGTCTGAATCTTTGCGACCCCATGAACCGCAACATGCCAGGCCTCCATGTCCATCACCAACACCCGGAGTCCACCCAAACCCATTACCATTGAGTCGGTGATGCCATCCAACCATCTCAAGCTCTGTCGTCCCCTTCTCCTCCTGCCCTCAATCTTTCCCAGCATCAGGGTCTTTTCAACTGAGTCTGCTCTTCGCATCAGATGGCCAAACTATTGGAGTTTCAGCTTCAGCATCAGTCCTTCCAATGAACACCCAGGACTGATTTCCCTTAGGATGGACTGATTGGAACTCTTTGCAGTCAAAGGGACTCTCAAGAGTCCTCTCCAACACCACAGTTCAAAAGCATCAATTCTTCGGCACTCATCTTTCTTTATAGTTCAACTCTCACATCCATACATACTGGAAAAACCATAGCCTTGACTAGATGGACTTTTGTTGGCAAAGTAATATCTCTGCTTTTTAATATGCTGTCTAG
>SJYV01047857.1:228448-256888 GCA_006410875.1 Neotragus pygmaeus | reverse complement strand
TGATGCTAAAGCTAAAACTCTAATACTTTGGCCACCTCATGCGAAGAGTTGACTCATTGGAACAGACTCTGATGCTGGGATGGATTGGGGGCAGGAGAAGAAGGGGACAACAGAGGATGAGATGGCTGGATGGAATCACCAACTTGATGGACTTGAGTTTGAGTGAACTCCAGGAGTTGGTGATGGACAGGGAGGCCTGGCGTGCTGCAATTCATTGGGTCACAGAGAGTCAGACACGACTAAGCAACTGAACTGAACTGAACCGAACCCTAACAAAAGGGAAGAATCCAACTAAACCCACATATTTTCTTTTAATCATAGCCTGGTGGGCCGACGTCTATGGGGTCACACAGAGTCGGACACGACTGAAGTGATGCAGCAGCAGCAGCAGCAGCTGAACAGTTATTCTGTCCCAGATACCATATTAAAAGCTTTATAAGCATCATCTCATTTAAGTCTCCTAATTCTATGAGGTTGTACTCACTTTCCAGATGAAGAAGGTGAGATACAGCAAATGTAAATAGTTTGTCCTTGGAAGAGGCAATTTTTCACAAATATCCATTCTCCTCTTCTTGTTTTAGAAATAAACATCCAAATTTAGCCGGCACATAGTCACCTGAGTAAAGACAACATTTCCCGACTCCTTTGCATGACCACTGTCTTCGCTCAGATCGCTTTAGCAAAATACCATGGACTGCTTGGTTTAAGCCACAGAAATCTCTTTCTCATGGTTCTGGAAACTAAGTCCAAAATCAAGGTGCTCACTGACTCTGTTCCTGCCGAGAGCCCTCTTCCTGGCTTGCAGACTGCTGAATTTTATCCTCACAGAAAAAGAGAGAAAGCAAGCTCTCTGGTCTCTTCTTTTTTAAGGGTGCTGATTCCATCATGAGAATTCCGTATTCATGACCCCATCTAACCCTAATTAATTCCCAAAGAAATTAATGTGATTAGCTAATTAATGAGAATTAACCTAACTAACTGCCATTGGGAGTTATGGTTTAACAAACGAATTTTGGACAGATATAAACATAGTACAACAGCCATACCATTAAACCTTGGACAACAGGCTCTGAGTGAAAGTGACATGTGTAATTTCTAGGTCGTTCCCTTAAAAGGGACACCTCCCACACACACTTCTCTTCTTTTCTTCCCACTAGCTGGGATACAGATTTGACCTTGGGAGCTGAAGCAATCCTCTTTCACCACAAAACAGAAGCTGTGTGCTGACGATGGTAGGACAAGAAGCCAGATGCTATGAAGTTGTCACACTGACTCTAAAGCATGGACTCTGTTATGTGAGAGAGCTAGAAGCTTCTCTCCTAGTGAAGCCACTGTACTTTGTCCTCCACTACCACAGCAGAACCTATGTTGTAAGTAATTCATTATCCAGGCAGGTCACAGTCTCAGTAAACAACAGTTTGTTATCTGAACCCAACCCTGAGAATTTAAAGCTCATTTTCTTACAAACCATATGGTAGCGCCTGCAAAAAACAAAAGGGGAAAGTGTACCAGAAGGAGTTCAAACTTGCACGTGGAGAAGGTTCTAAATGCAAGCTAAGTTTAGCTCTTTGAGGCCTGCAACAAGCCTGTACCACCACACACTGAACGGTCAGGCCTCTGGATCTTGAAAGAAAACACCAATAAACAGCTGGGAGGATGGAAGGCTTTCCATCAACCTTGACTATGCAAGCACTCGTTTTGACCACTGCAGATAAGATAGTTTTGCAGCTGGACTGAGGTTCGCTATAGAAAACAATCATCATAAACAATCCAGAGAGATAACACAGTGTCAGTGACACTTCCCAGCTGAAGTCGCATGTGGCAGAACGAAGGTACTTTGGTTGTGGCCTCTGCTTACCCCACTCAACAAAGGTATTTCTAACAGCCAACCCCAGTAGCAGCCTGGAACTTTCAACTGAAGAGTCGTCCATCCAAACCATGTGCTTTGAAAGAATCAGGGCTGCCCTGCCTCAAGGACATAACTGAGCAAGCCACCTTCCTCCTCAGCAGGAAGCCTTGCTTTTCATCACATAGCTGATTCGGGGACAGTCATCTGATTTAGCCAAAACAAACAAAACTGAATCATCTGCTTTTAGATCTGAAAGATTCTCAAATCCAGCAACTAGCAAATCTTCCCATGTTTTTACACCAATGTCTCTTCCTGCACCCACATCACCTCCCCACCATCTTGTAACCTAGAAACTCTGTGAGGAAGCACGTATATGCAAATATGGGCTTTATGAAGAAATGGTATACATTTCTTTAGTTTCTGTGAACCTGAAGGAATCACTCAAACTAGTTATTCCCCAAATGTTAGGACTTGGGGCCATGTCTCAGAGCCAAGCAACAAGGCTTCCAAACCAAGTCAGCCCAGCTGCTTGTCCCTGTGGAAGAACTTGCTGAGGACACTTTCCCGCCTGCCTGGGGGCAGCAGTAGAAATCCAACACCCCGAGAAAGTCCCAATTCCCTGTAAACAAAGAAAGGAAGAACTGTTTATTGCAGCCACTGAAGTCTTTTAATATCAGGCTCCAAGTATGTCAAGCACACCAAACAAATTTAGCTTCACCACCTGTTCCGGAAAAGAAACACTCATGCCAAAATCCCCCCAAAAGTGCATAGATATTCTCAGTGTGGATTAGCTGGGAGTCTTTTCAAATATGTTCTATATTAGAGTTTGTAAACTGGGCACTTGACGTACACCACATGGCTGCTGTGTAAGACACACGAAGTTTTTGTTTTGAGCCTCGAAAAAAATCACACTCCTTTGCTCCACAGTTTTTAGACATTTGACAAAATGCTAAGTACTAAGAAAGCAACATACCCTGGGTGCAACTCTTAGTTGGGATCACAGGGGGAAAAAGGGGGGGCTACATTCTTACTGGAGGAAAAAGATACAAACTTGAAAAATTCTATCATTCAAGAGATGTCCTGGGAGTGTGGTTAATTGTCCAAAGCTTGGGCTAGATGGTAACTGATAAAACATATGTGTATGTAAGTGTCAAGAGGTATAAAATGTCACACAGTGGGCAATTAATAGGAAAAGTAACGCCTTCATTAAAACATTAATATAAGTGTCCAGTTGGGAGAATACATTTGCAACCAATAAGGGTTTAATTTCCAAAATGTGTAAACAGTTCATACAACTCAATAACAAAAAATCAAACAACCTTATCAAAAAAATGGGCAGAAGACCTAAATAGAATCTCTCCAAAGAAGAGATACAGATGGCCAATAGACACATGAGAAGATGTTCCACATCACTAGTTATCAGAAAGATACAAATCAAAAGTACAATGAATGGCTGCCACCAAAAAGTCTATAAATAATAAATGCCAGAGAGAATATGGAGAAAAGGGAATCCTCCTATACTGTTGGTGGGAATGTTAATCGGTACAGCTACTATGAAGAGCAGTATGGAAGTCTATTTTAAACTTAAAATAGAATTACCATATGGTCCAACAATCTTACTCATGGGAATATCAGGAAAAACTCTAATTTGAAAAGATACATGCCCCCACAATGTTCATAGCAACACTAGTTACAATAGCCAAGACATGGTAGCAACCTAAGTGTCCAAAACAGATGAATGGATAAAAAAAACATGTGGTACATGTATACAATGAAGTATTACTCAGCCATAAAAAAGAATGAAATAATGTCACTTGCAGCAACATGGATGGATGGACCTGGAGATTATCACACTATAAGTCAGACAGAGAAAGCAAATATCATATGTTACTTATATGTGGAATCCAAAATATGATACAAATGAACTTATTTAAAAACAGAAGCAGACTCATCTACATAAAAAATTTATGGCTTCCCTCATAGCTCAGTTAGTAAAGAATCCGCCTGCAATGCAGGAGACCCCAGTTTGATTCCTGAGTTGGGAAGATCCCCAAGAGAAGGGAAAGGCTACCCACTCCAGTGTTCTGGCCTGGACAGTTCCATGGACTGTCTAGTCCATGGGGTCACAAAGAGTCAGACACGACTGAGCAACTTTCACTTTCATGGTTACCAAAGGGAAAGAGGGGCAGTGGGGGAAGCGAAATTAGTAGCTTGGGACTAACAGATACACACACACACACACACACACACACATATAAAATAAACAATAAGGCCCCACTGTATAGCACAGAGAACTGTATTCAATATCTTATAATAAACTCTAATGGAAAAGAATATAAAAAGAATATATATGTGTGTGTGTGTGTCTTTAACTGAATCACTTGGTTATACACCAGAAATGAACACAACATTGTAAAGCAGCTATACTTCAATTTTAAAAACAAACATAAATAAATAAAGCAAAAAAATAAAAGTGTCCAAGAAAAAAGCTAGGGTAAACACCAAAATACAGTTCCACTCAACATTTACTTCCAAGCAGCTTCTAGTCTATGGGTTCTGATAAAGTGAGATAATGTCTGTAAAGTGTTTAGAAAAATGCCAGGCACCTGCTGAAACTTTCAACACACTTGTTTTAAACTGATATATAGCTGGGGCTTCTAAGGTGAATCAAAGGTAAAGAATCGGCCTGCCAACATGGGAGACACTAGTTCTATCCCTAGGTCAAGAAGATTTATTTGCAGGGCAGTGATGGAGAAACAGACATAGAGAACAGACTTATGGACATGGGGAGAGGCGACGAGAGGGCGAGATGTTTAGAGAGAGTAACATGGAAACTTACATTACCGTATGTAAAATAGATGGCCGATGGGAATTTGCTGTATGGCTCAGGAAACTCAAACAGGGGCTCTGTATCAACCTAGAGGGGTGAGATGGGGAGGGAAATGGGAGGGAGGTTCAAAAGGGTGGGGATATATGTACACCTATGGCTGATTCATGTTGAGGTTTGACAGAAAACAACAAAATTCTGTAAAGCAATTATCCTTCAATTAAAAAATAAATAAATTTAAAAGAAGATCCCTTGGAGAAGGAAATAGCAACTCACTGCAGTATTCTTACCTGGGAAATCCCATGAACAAAAGAGCCTGGCAGGGACATGGGGCAAAAGAGTCAAAACCAACTTAGCAACTCAACAACAACAAATAGTTGATTTATAACATTGTCCTAGTTTCAGATTGTTAATGTATTTGTTGTTCAGAGTGTGCTCCTGTGCACTTGTTCCAACCACAAACCTGCTGAACTCCTGTCCTTTCTTTAAAACCCAGTTCAAAACTCCTCTTGGAAGTCCTCCTTGACCACCATTCCCCCCATCAGGCAGTGTCAGGAGCCACCCTGCTGGTGACCCTACTGCATGGTCTTACACACACACAGCTCCTCCCATGGATTCAGGAATAATTTAAAGGTAAGGCACTTGGAATCTTCAACTGCGCATCTAACATCTAATGTGACGCTTGCTTGATGAATGAGTGAGCTGAAAGTGCCAGGAGGAAAGAAAGCTTGTGGAAGCACCTAAATGAGCCCCAACCTCATCAGCCTATGGACACACCGAGGTCTCATCAGCACCAACATAGTCATCCTTTGGTATCAATGGGGGAAATGGATCCGGGACCCCCTCACATACCAAACTCTGCAGGGTGCTCAAGTTCTTTATATAAAATGGCATAGTCTTTGCATATAAACTACACACCTCCTCCGCATACCCAAAAATCATCTCTAGATTACTTAGAATATCTCCTACAAGGGGAATAAATAGTTGCTGGCATCTGGTAAGCTTTCAAGTTTTGTTTTTTGAACCTTTCTAGAGCTTTTTTCTTTTTTCCCTTAATATCTTCCATCCCCAGTTGCCTGAATTCCAGGAGGGCAAGAGGGCCTGCGGTACCACAGTGTGGAGGGCAAAATGCCTAGCCACATCACTCAAACAGAATCTAGTCCTTTGCAAAGTTCCTTGCAACTCTCTGCAATTCCCCAGACAGCATCTCCCGGGTTCTCGCGAGTCAGCTCCGGCTAGCACTTGTCTTCCACCTAGGTCATTCGGAGCCCACGCCTCCCTGCGTGACAGCACAGTTATATTGAGGAACTGGANATCTAGTCCTTTGCAAAGTTCCTTGCAACTCTCTGCAATTCCCCAGACAGCATCTCCCGGGTTCTCGCGAGTCAGCTCCGGCTAGCACTTGTCTTCCACCTAGGTCATTCGGAGCCCACGCCTCCCTGCGTGACAGCACAGTTATATTGAGGAACTGGAAACAGCCCCTCCAGCTCCGCGCCTGTCCCTGAGGGGCTGCCCCAGCTCTCAATCTGTCTACATGGAAACAGTGGATCTCTGGAGCCCTGAGAAGGCAAGGCAGGCTCCCTTTCCACCACGTGGTCAGGGATTGGGGCTGAGGAGGGCACAGGCTGAAGGACCAGGTGAGCGGAGCTTCTCAGATCACACACACAGCAGCCGTTTCTCTGCTTTCTCCCTGGGGTGAGCATGGGAAGTCAGAGTAGGAGAGCTGGGGTGGGTTTAAAAGGAAGGACAGGAGTTCCGCAGGATCGTGGTTGGAACAAGAACACAGGAGCATAGTTTTTGTCCCAACAACAAGCAGCCCTGAATCCCTAAGCCGCTTGCCCAGTCTAAATTGGGATGTCACTCCTCTTGGTCCTCTCTGAGTGACCCTCCCTTCCGGGGTCACAGTGCCCTGGAGACATAGTGCCCACAGCCTACCAGCTGTCCAACAACTAGCCTGAGAAAATGTGGAGACCGAACACAGATCAAAAAAGTCTTTATTTGTCCCCAGATACTTTTTCAACCCTGCAAAAATTAAAATGACTATTCCACTAAAATGTTTACTACATATAACATTACACCAATTCAAATACTATTTCCATATAAAGACATTTATCATAGAATATAGGTGAATTTTCACTTATTAAAATGATATGTGGTGGGTTCTCCAGAAATAAGAGCTCTGACACACTATATATAACATAGATAACTAATAAGAACTACTGTATAGTACAGGGGGCTTCCCTGGTGGCTCAGATGGTAAAGAATCCACCTGCAACGTAGGAAACCAGAGTTTGATCCCTGGGTCAGGAAGATCCCTGGAGAAGGAAATGGCAACCTACTCCAGTATTCTTGCCTGGAGAAGCCCATGGACAGAGGAGCCTGGCGGGCTACAGTTCATGTGGTTACAAAAGGATCGGAAAAAACCGAGCGACTAAGCGTGCACACACACACCCACAGTATAGGGAACAGGATTTAGTACTTTGCAATGACCTATATGGGAAAGGAATCTTCAAAAAGAGTGGATGCGTGTGTATGTATAACTGATTCACTTTGCTGTACACCTGAAACTAACACAATACTGTCACTCAACCATACTCCAATCATTTCTTTTAAAGCAAGAGCTCCGAGAGCCTCTGAAGGTCAAATCTATCTATCTGAAGGTCAAAATGGGCATCCTTTCCTACCAGCTTGTTCCTCTGACCATCTCCTTCCTCCTCAGTCAGCCAGGCTTGTCTAAAATAACTGAAACTCAACTGTAGGTATACTTCTTCAATCCTTTTCCATAGGGGGAAAAAAAATTGTTACAGAAACACCTGAATATATACAGAAGAATTCAGCTAGCAGAAGAGGATTTCTCACCTGGATAAGGAAACGAAGATGATCTTTGAAGGCACCAGCAGCTTTACGGAGACTTCATCAACCACAGGGAATCAGCTTCACAAGCCTGCTCTTCCTAAAGAAAAAAAAATAAGTTTTTACAGTGGTTTGCTTTCCAGGTGGGCTGGCAATTTAGCAGACACAGTCAGGCAAAAATCCTACACAGTGAACAGCATTTTTATTTTAACCCATGTATATGAAACAAATTAAAGTTCTTAAATTTTTTTCCCCTTCACATCACTGAAAAAGTGGGGAAAAAAATTTCCTCTTTCTGCTGAGAAAGACTGTAAGCATGTAGAAGCAAATGAAGAACACTGTGACCAGGGAAATGGATTCAGAGTTAAACAATTTCATCCTTCTTTGTTCTTCATGTACAGTCATACCTGAGCAGCTACTTCTCAGTGAGCCAAAATCCAGCCTCTTCTGCCTAGAACTCACCAATGCCTCCTTTAAATCTGACCTCAACTGTGTGTCTTCCCCAAGAAATTCTCTCCTACCAGGGTCTCATCTCCTTGTTTTCTTCACCTGCACTCAACCATCCCCCACTCCCTTCTCACCTGCTAAGCCTAACACACCTGCAGGAAAACAGGTGAAGGGCCAGCCTGCTCACACAGGCCTTCAGTCTCACTAAACACCCTAACAACCTTCCCTTCTTCAAAATCCCTACAATTTCATCCCTGCATAAATTTATGCTGTCTTATTATCTAAAAAATTATTTCTATTTATATGGCATTTCACTAATAAAATCCCCAACTTCCCTGAAGGACAGGCTTGTGACTCATACAATGTCTCTCTCTAGCACTTAGTAAACATTCAGTGCCTGTTATCTTAATTTGCTTCGGAACGTTAGATCTAATGTGGGAAATGTCATCTTGGCTCTTTATATGCTCACCAATTGGAATTTCTTGACTTCATATGGAGAGATTTAGGCGGGTGAGGTTGTGACAGAGCAGTATAGTGGCACCTTTTCATCAGGGTCAGTTTGCCACATTTGCTTTAAAATAAACTACCATTACCACTTTGACCAATTCATTTATTGGAACCACAGAGAACTATACCAATGTGTGGGTTCATCTACAGGCACATCTTTGCATGTTCCAATGAGCAAACTTTGTTTTTCTTTTTGTTCTCCATGTCAATATTGACGAATAAACCCCCAGTCTTCAATTCAGTGTACACCAAAAAAAAAAAGAAAGAAAACAGAGAGAGAAGAGCATTTTAAAATTTATCACTAGTTTAACTAAAAAGGTAACACAGTAGGGAAAAAAATGTATCATTTTACCGATTTTAACATACCTTAGGAATGTTACATACCAACGCGTGTCAGTCGCTCAGTCGTGTCCAACTCTCTGCGACCTCATGGACTGCAGCCCACCAGGCTCTTCTGTCCAGAGAATTCTCAGGCAAGAACACTGGAGTGGGTTGCCATTTCTTTCTCCATTGTAGGAATCACGGTCTCATGAGCACTTGCCAGGTTGAGACAGTAAGGATCAGGCTGTCACAGAAGATCATGAAATTGCTCTGGTCTGGGGGAACTCAAAAAGGAATTTGTTGTTTTAGAATGTGCAGGAGGAGATGAGGAGAGAAAGAAAGGGAGAGAGCCAAACCAAGAGAATAACTTACAATGAAGCTCTCTTTCTCCTTTTCCATAAGGAGTAAACCAACAGATGGCCCCAAACTGAGGAACCCAGCTTCCCTGGTGGCTCGGTGGTAAAGAATCCTCCTGCTGATGCAGGAGACATGGGTTTGATCCCTGGTCTGGGAAGACCCCACATGCCGTGGAGCAGCTAAGCCCGTGCACCACGACCACGGAGCCTGTGCTGTAGCGCCTGGAGCGGCAGCTGCTGAAGCCCACAGGCCCCAGAGCCCGTGCTCTGCACCAAGAGAAGCCGCTGCAACAAAGACCCAGACAGCCACACAGAAAAGGTTATAACAAAAGGAGGAACCCAGAAGGATTTTGGAGGATTTATTATAGACTTTTAGTGTGTTTACTATATGAAATATGATCCCAAGTCCATGTCACCCAAATCTTCTACCGAACTATTCAATTGATTCTCTGCAGAATTCAAGCTTTAGAAAACTCAATCTCTACACAACTCAACCTTTTCTCAATTCGCTCTCTACCCAAATCAAACTCTACTCAGATCAAAGTTTTCCCAACTCCGTCTCCACTCAGTTAAAACTCTCCTCATTTCAATGCCTGAATCAACTCAAACTCAGTCTCATTCAAACTCTATTCAAGTAACTCTCTTCAGCTGAGTTCGCTAAAATAAATTCTGCCTTCAGGTGCTTTGTATGAGAGCAGTTGGGAATTTGAAGAGACCTGCACTTCACATCTAGAGGATAGCAGCACAGGTTAAAGAAAAACAAGAATGCACTTGTCAGAGAAGATCATCAGAATGTGAGTTCCTTGTGAATTTGCTGGATAGATTTCTACATGCAATGGCTTTGAAGTATTCAAGTAACCTTGTAAGACATAAAAGGAAAAAGGGTTCTCAGTTGAGGTGAGATTTACACATATTTCTTAAGTCTTTGAATATGCCTATGTGGACAACATGGAAGAAGGGAAAATCCTTAAAGCCAAGGATAATAGAATAGAGGATTTAAAAAAAAATTAAGATTGACTACTAATTCTAATCAAAATTAGAACTGGGACTCACTAACCAATTAATGGAAGTTCTGGACTGAGAGAACAGAGAAAGAAAGGGAAAGAAATACTAAAGAAATAAAATTGAAGAGTTTTCCAAAACTGAAGGACAGGGGTCTTCATGCTAAAAAAAAAAACCCACAAGTACACTTAAAATAAATTATTAAAAACCCTCATAAAAACACATTGTCATGAAATTAGAATACCAAAAATAAAATTCTAAGGGATTACACAGATTTCATGACAACAATAATAATTCATTTACAAAGAAAATGGGAATTGGAATAGCATCTGATTTCTAAACAGATTATTAAAACTAGACTATCTTGCTAAGAGAATAGAATTTTCTCACCAAAGGAAAAAACAGGTAAATAGATGACATGATATATGTGTTAATTAATTCAATAGGGAGAAGTCCAGTCACAATATATATGCATATCAAATCATCACTTTATGCACTTTAAATATCTTACAGTTTTATTTGTTAGTTATGCCTCAATTACACTGGACTTCCCCTGTGGATTAGTGGTAAAGAATCCACCTGCAGGAGATGTGGGTTTGATTCCTGGGTCAGAAAGATCCCCTGGAGGAGGAAATGGCAACCCACTCCAGTATTCTTGCCTGGAGAATCTCATGGACATTGGAGCCTGGCAGACTAGAGTCCATGGGGTTGCAGAGAGTCAGACATCACCAAACCAACCGCGCACAGCAACTTGATAAAGCTGGAGAGGAAAAAAATAGATTATCAAAAACAGTAAACAGGCCTTCAAAATCCTGGCAGGTGGGGACATAATTCTAAATTAAGTCAAACTCTCAGGAGACATGGTTCAATCCCTGGGTTGGGAAGATCCCTTCAAGGAGGGCATAGCGACCCACTCCAGTATTCTCACCTGGGAAATCCCATGGACAGAGGAGCCTAGCAGGCTACAGCCCGTGGGATTGCAAAAGAGTTGGGCACAGCTTACTGACTAAACCCTAATGAATCAATGTGTGGAATAGAATAAAGACACTTTCAGACTGCCCAATAACTCAAAAAACATGCTTCTCAAGCAAGGCTGAACTTCAGAAAATCAAGGGATAGGAAAGGCATGGGATCCGGAAAAGAGCGTTCTAAGACCAGAGACGCCCCTCAGTGACTCCTGTGTTGCTGGCCCACAGAGCAAACTCTCCAAAGCAGGTGAATCAGAAATCTGGGGAGGGTACAGTGGTGGGTGAGAAGAGGAAATGGGACCCATAGATTATTTTTAACCGCTGTGAGTGTTTAAAAAATAATTGTTGACAGATGTTTGACAAGTCTGTTGATATATTTGGAAAACAAATTATTAATGTATATGTAGAAAAGTAAGGCAATGAAAAATGAGGCAATTATTTTTTCTAATTAATTTATTTTAATTGGAGGCTAATTACTTTACAATATTGTGGTGGGTTTTGCCATACACTGACATGAATCAGCCATGGGTGTACATTTGTCCCCCACCCTGAACCCCCCACTTCCCTTCCCATCCCATCTCTCTGGGTTGTCCCAGTGTATCCAGGCTTTGAGTGCCCTGTCTCACGCATCAAACTTGGACTGGTCATCTATATCACATATGGTAATATACATGTTTCAATGCTGTTCTCTCAAATCATCCCACCCTCGTCTTCTCCCACAGAGTCCAAAAGTCTGTTCTTTACATCTGTGTCTCTTTTGCTGTCTCACATATAGGGTTGTCATTACCATCTTTCTAAATTCCATATACATGTGTTAGTATACTGTATTGGTGTTTTTCTTTCTGATTTACTTCACACTGTATAATAGGCTCCAGTTTCATCCGCCTCATTAGAACTGATTCAAATGCATTCATTTTAATAGCTGAGTAATGTTCCATTGTGTATATGTACCACAGCTTTCTTATCCATTCATCTGCTGATGGACATCTAGGTTGTTTCCGTGTCCTAGCTATTGTAAACAGCGCTGCGATGAATATTGGGGTACACGTAGCTCTTTCAATTCCGGTTTCCTCAGTGTGTATGCCCACCAGTGGGATTGCTGGGTCATATGGCAGTTTTTTAAGGAGTCTCCACACTGTTCTCCATAGTGGCTGTACTAGTTTGCATTCCCACCAACAGTGTAAGAGGGTTCCCTTTGCTCCACACTGTTCATTGTTTGTAGACTTTTTGATAGCAGCCATTCCGACTGGCGTGAGATGGTACCTCACTGTGGTTTCGATTTGCATTTCTCTGATGATGAGTGATGCTGAGCATCTTTTCATGTGTTTGTTAGCCATCTGTATGTCTTCTTTGGAGAAATATCTGTTTAGCTCTTTGGCCCATTTTTTGATTGGGTCATTTATTTTTCTGGTGTTGAGCTGCATGAGCTGTTTGTATATTTTTGAGATTAATTCTTTGTCAGTTGCTTCATTTGCTATTNACTTGCTTCTGCACTGAACAACTGATATGGTCAGAATTATGTAAACACTGAGCATTGATTTAACCCCAGATTTGGACATAAAGAGACTATGAGGAAGGGGACACAGGCAGAGCAAACAATGAGGATGGAGGAGAAAGATAGTTAAAGCCTCATCCACAATAAAATAGTATTGAAAATTAAGAAAAAATATAAAATATCAGTATAAGCAAATTAGTTAGAAATAGTATAATAAATACTAAAAGCAACAGCTAAAAGAGTTTAATATCATCACTTTCAGGGAGCCTGGGACAGATGGTATGAGGAAGCGAAAAGAGGAGTGCTTTTTCTTTATAAATTTTTAGTCCTATTTCATTATGTTTATATATATATATATTTACACATGAATCACTTTTTAAATGTTTTCTGTGGTAAAAGTCACATAATGTAAAACATACAATTTTGACCATATTTAACTGTTCAGTTCAGTGGCGTTAGGTCCATTCACATCACTGTGCAACTCTCACCATCATTCATCTCCCAAATTTCTCACTTTCCTAAACTAAAGCTCCTTCCCCATGAAACACTAAGTCCACGCCTCCTCCCCTCCCCAGCCCTTAGCATCTACCAATGTACTTTCTGACTCTATGAATTCGACTATTCTAAGTAGGTAGTATAAGTGGAATCAAACAATATTTGTCTGCACCTGCTGTATATTGTCACCCTGCTTATTTAACTTNATGAATAATGCAATAAATGAGATCAGAAACACTCTGGAGGCAACAAATAGTAGAATAACTGGAGGCAGAAGATAGGGTTAGTGAAATAGAAGATAGAATGGTATAAATAAATGAATCAGTGAGGAAAAAGAAAAACGAATTAAAAGAAATGAGGACAACCTCAGAGACCTCCAGGACAACATGAAATGCTCCAGCATTCGAATTATAGGAGTCCCAGAAGAAGAAGAAAAAAAAGAAAGACCATGAGAAAATACTTGAGGAGATAATAGTTGATTCATTTTAAATAATCGACAAATATAATCCTCACTCCCTTTATGGACTGTCCCTCCTTTTCTATTGCTTTATCTTTCCTTCAACACTTTTTTCCATGGAGAATAGTTCCTGGGTAGACTTGTTCACTTACAGCTCATAAACTACAAAGCAGACTCCCCAAGATGGAAACGACCTCACTGAACACTCTATTCATAAATTCCTACATCACCATTTCTATTTACTTTCATCTCTATTTCTCCATCCATAACAATAACTGACTGCTATACATTCTTAACAATAATTCTTCCTTTTTAGAATTATCTATTACAAAACCTTACTACTGGTGTTTCTCCTTATTTTCTATCATTCATTATCTTAAAATGAATTCTCAGAATTAGACACTCCAGTAGAAACAGAATATTTGTCTTGATAAGCTTGATACTCACCCTCTTGGGATTAAACAGATCCATAATCCTATATAGATAATATCACTGCGCTAAATATAAAATGGCTACATGAGCTGTGCAGCTCCACTCATAAAGGGCTAGAGTCTCTCTCTCCACTTCTTCAACTGGACTGAGATGTGATTTGCTTTGCCCATAGAATATAGTAAAAGCATTGCTGAGTGAATTCCCAGCCTAGACCTTAAGATGCCTTCTGCTCATGCCCTTTAAGAAAGCACACATCTTGTGAACAAGCTCCATCTACCCTGCTGAAAAGACACAAGGTAGAGAATTAGATTACAGAATCCAATCACCAAGATTGAGGTCGTTCTATATCATCCATCTTCAATCCAGCCTTCAGATTACTAAAATCACATTAGTGAGCCAAGGCAAGATCAACAGAAAATCTGCCCAGCAGAGCCTAACCCAAATTGCTACTTAGTTCATGCATGAATGTTGTTATAAACTATTAAGTTTAGGGGTGATTTGTAGCATGGCAATACACAACAGATAAAAACACATTAGTAATTTAGAATGCAGATATTTTTCAGGTTTTAGAAAGGTAAGTTCAAAAATATAAAATATCAAGTACATTCTAAAAACTTGCAGATAGGAAAATCAAATCCCACATAATAATCAAATGACTTAGATATTTTACCAGTAATTGAAAAAAGGACAATGGAGTAGAGTTTTCAAAGAATTGAAGGAAAAAACCTTAGATATTAGGATTTTATATCCTATCGAGTTGCCATTTACATTTCAGGATATAAAAAAATATATATGCATTCAGTTCAGTTCAATTGAGTCACTCAGTCATGTTTGACTCTTTGTGACCCCATGAATCGCAGCACGCCAGGCCTCCCTGTCCATCACCAACTCCTTGACTTCACTCAAACTCATGTCCATCGAGTCGGTGATGCCATCCAGCCATCTCATCCTCTGTCGTCCCCTTCTCCTCCTACCCCCAATCCCTCCTAGCATCAGGGCCTTTTCCAATGAGTCAACTCTTCGCATGAGGTGAACAAAGTACTGGAGTTTCAGCTTTAGCATCAGTCCTTCCAGTGAACACCCAGGACTGATCTCCTTTAGGATGGACTGTTTGGATCTCCTTGTAGTCCAAGGGACTCTCAAGAGTCTTCTCCAACACCACAGTTCAAAAGCATCAATTCTTCAGCACTCAGCTTTCTTTACTGTCCAACTCTCACATCCATACATGACCACTGGAAAAACCATAGCCTTGACTAGACGGACCTTTGTTGGCAAAGTAATACTTCTGCTTTTCAATATACTATCTAAGTTGGTCATAACTTTCCTTCCAAGGAGTAAGCTCTTTTAATTTCATGGCTGCAATCACCATCTGCAGTGATTTTGGAGCCCCCCAAAATTAATACATCAGTTTTCCTTAAATGATGACTTAATGGCAAACTTTTTCATCCTTGATGCTTTAAAATTTCACTATAATAGATCTTTTGATTTCTTTCCTCTTGAAACTCTAATTAAATCTTTTGTTGCAACTCCATGTTTTAACTTTTAAAGACCATTTCTTTATTTACCAGAGAACTTCTTAGCTTACTTCCAGATCACTTGTTTGATTAGCTGTGTTTATTTGACTATTCAGCCGGTTTGTTAACTTCAGTTTTTCCAAGATATATAGTTGGTTCTTTCTCATGATCACTTATCCTTGTTTCAAACAAGATTATTCTAAGATTAAAACTATTAAGATTCTGGCTTAATTTCAGTGATTTGTTTTCTTACTGTCAGTGCTTCTGTTACATACTGGCTTTCTACATGTTTAAGCAGTGGCACTATTTATTGTACAAATAGCAGGATACATAATCTGAGCAGGCACTGTTTTCAGATACTTTATATAATCCTTAATCCTTTTATTTAGACAGTTCAGTTCAGTGCCTCCCTTTTCCTCCTGCCTCCAATCCCTCCCAGCAACAGGGCCTTTTCCAATGAGTCAACTCTTTGCATGAGGTGGCCAAAGTACTGGAGTTTCAGCTGTAACATCATTCCTTCCAAAGAAATCCCAGGGCTGATCTCCCTCAGAATGGACTGGTTGGATCTCCTTGTAGACCAAGGGACTCTCAAGACTCTTCTCCAACAACACAGTTCAAAAGCATCAATTCTTTGGCTCTCAGCTTTCTTCACAGTCCAACTCTCATGTCCATATATGACCAATGGAAAAACCATAGCCTTGACTAGACGAACCTTAGTCAGCAAAGTAATGTCTCTGCTCCTGAATATGCTACCTAGGTTGGTCATAATTTTTCTTCCAAGGAGTAAGCGTCTTTTAATTTCATGGCTGCAGTCACCATCTGCAGTGATTTTGGAGCCCCCAAAAGTAAAGTCTGACACTGTTTTCAGTTTCCCCATCTATTTCCCATGAAGTGATGGGACCACATGCCATGATCTTTGTTTTCTGAACGTTGAGCTTAATTTAAGCCAACTTTTTCACTCTCCACTTTCACTTTCATCAACACGCTTTTTAGTTCTTCTTCACTTTCTGCCCTAAGGGTGGTGTCACCTGCATGTCTGAGGTTTCCATATTTCTCCTGACAATCTTGATTCCAGCTTGTGCTTCTTCCAGCCCAGCTTTTCTCATGATGTACTCTGCATAGAAGTTAAATAAGCAGAGTGACAATATACAGCCTTGATGTACTCCTTTTCCCATATATGCATTATATAACCTTAAGTAGAGTCTGAGCCTAATCCTATAATCAAACACAAAGTTTCTGTAATGAAACCAAAGGCTTTAGATTTCAGAAGATTGAATGAGTTTTGAATGAGGCATTCTAAACAAGGGGCTTCCCAGGTGGTGCTAGTGGTAAAGAACCCAACTGACATTGCAGGAGACATAAGAGATCCCTGGGTCAATCCCTGGGTCAGGAAGATGTCTGGAAAGAAGGTATAAAAACCCACTCCAGTATTCTTGCCTGGAGAATCCCCATGGACAGAGAAACCTAGTGGACAACAGTCCATGGGACGTGACTGAAGTGACTTAGCATGCACACACTCACATCCTAAACAAGAGAAAGAAGTTTCTTCTTTCTTTCTTCTTTTCTTTCATAGAAGACAAGAGATCTATGAAGTTTATGCAGTCAAATGAATAAAACTAAACACCTTGGTAAAATTTATTTTTGTCTTAGAAAAATACCAAAGGTAAAGTATGTGAACAATAAAATTGAGGGTAGTCATCATTTAGATCCATTAAACTATGACTTACTTAACAAATAATGAACTGTAATTTCTTTTCACTGATCAAGCTCACTATTTTTTTTTTCTTTTACAAAAACTTACATGTCCTGAAAGCCTCACACAGCCTAAACCATAACATGCTTGTCTAAGTTGTTTTTCAGGAACTTGGAATCAGCTGTTTCCAGTTTGAACTTGAGTCTGTTAAGACAGGTTGACCACCAACCTTCCCACTGGGCGACTGTAGTTCCTCAGCCTTGGTAGTCAGAAAGAGGAAAGGCGAGGATGTGACTTCCAGAAGTTAATTCATCTCCTCCTGTTTTCCTTAGCTACTTCTAAACAAGGGCTTTTGTACTGCTCTGATTTTCTTTCTTAAAAAGTGGCAGGAACTGACACTGGGTTTTTTTTGTTTTTTGTTTTCCTCACCGCCAGGTTGGATCCTACTCCAGGTAAAAGCCACACCATCTTCA
Source organism: Neotragus pygmaeus (assembly GCA_006410875.1). Lineage (NCBI taxonomy): Eukaryota > Metazoa > Chordata > Mammalia > Artiodactyla > Bovidae > Neotragus > Neotragus pygmaeus. The sequence goes on along the minus strand of SJYV01047857.1, from coordinate 239,199 downwards.
CATAGTCACCTCAGGGATTTCTCCGATTTTTTGTTTTTCCCTGATGTTTTTCTATAGGCTAGCTAATCTTGGAGAAGGGAATCAGGAATTATCTTAAATCAGCATTTGGACAGGAAGAAAAAACAAAATTAAAATTCAAATGCAACTTTCTCCAGTTTTCCTATGTGCCATTCTATATTGTCACTCTTGCTCAATTAGGTTTCTTAAATTTATCTCTCTAATGGAGATTTCTGGACCCAAGGTTATGAACACTTTTAAGGCTTTTGATACACACTGTCAAATTGCAATGAAATATTTAAATTTACTATATAGCTGTTAAAGAGAGTGTTTATTTTCCCAGTCTAGGGCTAACACTGGACAGATAGTATTTACATTTTTTCTGATTTGATAAATCATAGTTTTAGTTTTTTCTTGTGATGACAAACATTTTTATAAGTTTATTGTTGCTTAGTCACTAAGTCATGTTTGACTTTCACAACCCCATGTACTCTAGCCTGCCAGGAACTTCTGTCCATGGGATTTCCTAGGTAAGAATACTGGAATGGGTTACCATTTCCTTCTCCAGGGGAGATTCCCAACCCAGAGATTGAACCCACAGCTCTTGTGTCTTCTGCATTGCCAGGTGGATGCTTAACCACTGAGCCAATGTTGGAAAGCCCTATAAATTTATTAGCCATCAGTGTTCTTTATTATTGCATTTTCCCATCATAAGTTTTGCCCACTCTTTCTTTGAGAATATTACCTTTTTCTTATTGAATTAGCCATACAAATTTATAAGCTAATTAATATTAATATCTAATTAATAAATTAGAAAGTAGTAACATTACTTCTTGAGAAACCTATATGCAGGTCAGGAAGCAACAGTTAGAACTGGACATGAAACAACAGACTGGTTCTAAACAGGAAAAAGAGTACATCAAGGCTGTATATTGTCACCCTGCTTATTTAACTTATATGCAGAGTACATCATGAGAAATGCTGGGCTGGAAGAAGCACAAGCTGGAATCAGATTGCTGGGAGAAATATCTGTAACCTCAGATATGCAGACGACACCACTCTTATGGCAGAAAGTGAAGAGGAAAGTGAAAGAGGAAAGTGAAAAAGTTGGCTTAAAGCTCAACATTCAGAAAACAAATATCATGGCATCTGGTCCCATTACTTCATGGGAAATAGATGGAGAAAGAGGGGAAACAGTGTCAGACTTTATTTTAGGGGGCTCTAAAAGCACTGCAGATGGTGATTGCAGCCATGAAATTAAAAGATGCTTACTCCTTGGAAGGAAAGTTATGACCAACCTAGACAGCATATTAAGAAGCAGAGACATTACTTTGCCAACAAAGGTCCNGAGTATAAAAGTTGGCTTAAAGCTCAACATTCAAAAAACGAAGATCATGGCATCTGGTCCAATCACTTCATGGGAAATAGATGGGGAAACAGTGGAAACAATGTCAGACTTTATTCTGGGGGCTTCCAAAATCACTGCAGATGATGATTGCAGCCATGAAATTAAGAGACGCTTACTCCTTGGAAGAAAAGTTATGACCAACCTAGATAGCATATTCAAAAGCAGAGACTACTTGCCAACAAAGGTCCATCTAGTCAAGGCTATGGTTTTTCCAGTGGTCATGTATGGATGTGAGAGTTGGACTGTGAAGAAAGCTGAGCACAGAAGAATTGATGCTTTTGAACTGTGGTGTTGGAGAAGACTCTTGAGAGTCCCTTGGACTGCAAGGAGATCCAACCATTCTAAAGGAGATCAGTCCTGGGTGTTCTTTAGAAAGACTGATGCTGAAGCTGAAACTCCAATACTTTGGCCACCTCATGCGAAGAGTTGACTCATTGGAACAGACTCTGATGCTGGGAGGGATTGGGAGCAGGAGGAGAAGGGGACGACAGAGGATTAGATGGCTGGATGGCATCACCGACTTGATCATGGGTTTGGGTGAACTCTGGGAGTTGGTAATGGACAGGGAGGCCTGGCGTGCTGCAATTCATGGGGTCACAAACAGTCCGACACAACTGAGCGACTGAACTGAACTGAACTGTGTATTAGAAAGCATTTTTAAGTCAACTTAATCTACAGATTACTTTGATACAATGATTAATGCTAAAGTCAAACAGAGTTGGACCAGCAGAGAAAGGAGAGCCGGAAAAAAAGAAACAGACATGGCAGAAAAGAGACCACTCTCTCAACACATCTGGTTCAGCGTTTTTGTCAATGCCTCTGTGACAAGGAAATTGGAAAGGAGTAAAACCATACACTGTTTTTTGAGTTTTGCGCATTAGGCTTTGATGGTCCCTTCCACAGTGTAGGTACACTCACTCTCAACAAACACACTCCTCACCCTGGGCAAGTCCTGAGGTGAAGGGCCAGAGTGTGTCAGAGATAGGACTCTGCACTGGCTAGAACCAAGTAGCAAGTTCAAGGAAAGAGTTCTTCTGAGCAAAGGTTAATATGAACTGACTCTGTTTAACCATTCAAACACACACCCCCCCCCCCTCGCAAAGCATGCTCTTCGGAGGAAATTTAATAAACTATTGTCTTTCAGCTTCCCTTACTCAGCAGTAGCTATTTCTCTCTCCCTCCCTTTTCTTTTTGATTGATACACAACTTTTTAATTGGACATCCACTTTCATCTTGAACAATGAAGTGTAAATTGCCTCGCTTGAGCTGAGCAAAAGGCACAGAATGCTCTAGTCCATAGCATGACTTGGAACAACAAATTATAATGATGTCCAAACGACTACAAAAGCAATTAACAACACCAGAGAATTGTTCTCATGGAAAAGGAGCTTGTTGCATTGGAAACTTCTGAATGGTTAGGCTGCATATGTTACTGCTATCTAGCTACATATTTTCTTTCTGTTTTTTAATTTTCACAAACACATTTTCATTGTTGAAACAAACCTGACAACTTTGAGGGTCTGCCCTCTCATAGCCCATAAAATAAATTCTGACTTTGAAAACAACACTGTTATAAAACAATGCACAGTTATTCTTTTTAAAAAAATCAAATTATGTTCAAAGAGTGGCTTGTGTAGTCCAGAAGCCGTGGAGATTCAAGAATCAGCAAACCCTAGCTAGAAAGAAAATAGGGTGATACAAAGCTCATGAGGTAAATCCCATCTGAACAACACAAGATTGTGAAAGACACGCACAGGATTAAAAACTCAGGACCCATGGAATGACCCCAGAACAGACCTTGTCCATTAAAACAGGCTCTGAAATAAGACAAAAGAGGTGTTTTTTTTTAAGTCACATTAAAATAAATACATGGCCTTCCACAGCTTCTCTGAAGAGCACAATTACAGGCAGATTCTTTAACTTCTGAGCCACCAGGGAAGCCCAGTGCATATTTAGAAGTGCACATTTCAATTCATTTGCTAAAATTAAGTCTCATTTTCTTATAATGCGTGCATTTTGTAAACACGGGTGAATAAAGTTTGAGGGAAAGTGACTCTAGGGAATGAGTGATCCAAGGAGAACGTCCCACAGGAAATAAGATGCCTTAGTCACTGGCAACAAATAACATAGGAACTCAGAGGAAAGGAAAGTGAAGTCACTCAGTCGTGTCCGACTCTTTGCGACCCCATGGACTGTAGCCTACCAGGCTCCTCTGTCCATGGGATTTTCCAGGCAATAGTACTGGAGTGGGTTGCCATTTCCTTCTCCAGGGGATCTTCCCAACCCAGGGATCAAACCCAGGTTTCCCGCATTGTAGGCAGATGCTTTACCATCTGAGCCACCAGGGAAGAGTGGTCTTAAATAAGTGCAATGCCTCTGTCATTATTCCAGAAAAGTCTGGGTACCAAATGTACCAGGGTTTGTACCAACTTCTCCATTGCGTAAAGCAACCAACTCTCAAATTTTCTGGTTAAAGAGAAAATGAATTCTGAACAGTATGTCCAGTTTTCAATGTTATTGTTTTCAATTAGCAATCTACCCATGTTTTTAAAGACATTCTCTTTCTCATTGTTTCTAATGATGAGACTCCTGTACACAATTTCAGCAGCGGCAGCATCTTGAAAAAATAACAATCCCATACCAAAATTGAAAAAAAAAGATTTTTTTTCCCCCCTAAATCCTTGAAAAAACATGATAAAGGAGATCTCTGTTTTGATCCTTCCTGATCTTCTAAGTCTGTGAGGGCTGGAAAAAGGAATCACTTAAATAACAACTCAGATTGTTTCCCCTTACAAAACAGAATAATAGTGGGAACACTTTTGTGGCTCCAAGGAAGCAAATGTTTCTAATTATTGAACAAGATCAGCGGAGGTAGCAACTCAGGGCATCTGTGCCTCTCCTTAGGGATACTGTCCTATTGAGCCTAGCAACAGAATTGCCTGAATTCTGTTTGTGAATGTTGCCACCTACCGAAGAACATGCAGTATTACAGCCAGCTTCAAGGAGGGAAACAATTGTGGTTGGGGGGTGGGGATAAAGAAAAAGCAGTTGGTGATCCTGCGACTGGGCGAGAAGCCTGTGCCAAGAGTAGACAAGAAGGGGGCAATGCAGTGACTCGGCAGGATACAGGTGTGGGTGCAGGATGGGTCAAGCCGGAAGGCTTCTGTGGAGCTTACTGGGCCTCCAAAGGGTCATTATTAGGGTTTAGCATAGGAGTTGCGCACCGAAGAATTGATGCTTTCGAACTATGGTGCTGGAGAAGACTCTTGAGAGTCTCTTGGACAGGAAGGGATCAAACCAGTCAATTTTAAATGAAATCAACCCTGAATATTCATTGGAAGGACTGAAGTGCTAAAGTTGAAGCTCCAATACTTTGGCCACCTGATGCAAAGAGCCGACTCTTTGGAAAAGACCCTGATGCTAGGAAAGATTGAAAGTAGAACAGATCAACAGGATGAGATGGTTGGATGGCATCACTGACTCAATGGACATGAGTGTGAACAAACTCAGGGAAGCCTGGCATGCTTCAGTCCATGGGCTCACAAAGAGTCAGACACAACTGAGCCACTGAACAATAGGAATGAGAGGAATATGTGAAGTAGAAGGAATAGTTTGGGGACAGAGAGACGACAACACATGATAGGGACACGGTGCAGATGAGCCTGGCTGTAGCAGAGAGTTTGCACCAGGAATTTGCAGGAAATGAGATTCAATACTGAGGACCTTGAGTTGATGCCTTAAGACTTCCCAAGGCAAAAAGAAACCCCTGAAGTTTTATCAAGGCCTCAGCAAATGACACTCAATTAAGAACGCTATGTAATCATTTCACAAAATGTATGTATATGAACGCATCATGCTATACAACTTAAATTTACACAATGTTCTTTCTGTTAATTATACCTCAAGCAAGCTAATAGAAATTTAAAATAAGCAAAATAAATAGCAAATCAAAAAACTTAAAAGAACCAATGGATTAAGGGAAGGGTTCAACTAGAAATCACTGCACAGGGACTTCTCATGTGGTCCAGTGGCTAAGACTCTGCTCCCTTAATTCAGGGGGCTCAGAATCCATCCCCAGTCAGGGAACTAGAGCCCACATGCTGCAACGAAGATCCAAGATCCTGCGTGCCACAGCTAAGACCTGGAGCAACCAAATAGATAAATATTCCTTTAAGAAAATAAAGAAAAGAAATGGCTGCAGAAATAGTAAACCTCTTGACTCTGGAAGTTGCCTCAAAGGAAACTATTTCAATCAAACATCGACACGGAGAATATTAGTGTTAGTCGCTCAGTCATGTCTGACTCCGCAACCCCATGGACTGTAGCCCACCAGGCCCCTCTGTCCGTGGAATTCTCTAGGCAAGAATACTGGAGTATCAAACCAGCATGTCCTGTGTGTCCTGCAATGGCAGGTGAATTCTTTGCCACTGTGGCACCTGGGAAGCCCTTGTTGCATAATACCACCTCTTTCTTATTATCTAGACAAGCATGGAGACTTTAATTAAACATCTACACAAATGCACAAATGCTAGTATAAAAGTGATGAGTAAATTCAAGACTATGAGAGCCTGCTGCTGCTGCTGCTGCTGCTGCTAAATCTCTTTAGTCGCGTACAACTCTGTGCGACCCCATAGACAGCAGCCCACTAGGCTCCTCTGTCCCTGGGATTCTCCAGGCAAGAATGTTGGAGTGGGTTGCCATTTCCTTTTCCAGTGCATCAAAGTGAAAGTTAAGTCATTCAGTCGTGCCCGACTCTTAGCAACCCCATGGACTGGAGCCTACCAGGCTCCTCCACCCATGGGATTTTCCAGGTAAGAGTACTGGAGTGGGGTGCCATTGCCTTCTCTGATGAGAGCTTAGGTAGTGAGAACTGAGCTAGTCCAACGGTTGCTGTAAGGAGATTCTTGCCAAGGAAACAAAATTTTGTCGACACAATAGACAGCCCCTTATCCATGGGGGATACCTTCAAGAACCCTTAAATGGTAATCTGTCTACAATGCAGGAAGATCCAAGTTCCATCCCTGTGTCCAGAAAATCCCCTGCAGAAGGGAATGGCTACCCACTCCAGTATTTTTGCTTGGAGAATCCCAAGGACAGAGGAGCCAGGTAGGGTCACAGAGTCAGACATGGCTGAGCCACTAACACACAACACACACACATATATATCTTGCTTTTTTTCTATACTTACATTCCTGAGCTTAATTGATATATTAGGCACCATAAGAGATTACCAATGATCACTAATAATAAAACAGAATAATTATAGCAATATACTGCAACAAGTTATATAAATTGTGGTCTTTCTTTCAAAATATCTTACTGTATGAATTTAATGGCTTTTCCATCTTAACTATTTATCATTCACTGTGGTTGTAAATTTTACAGTTTGATGTGTAACAGCAAAATTAACACTGATTTCTTTTTCCTTCACAATTTCACGAATGAAAGACTTGTTCCTACTGTAGATTTTAGCAACCTCAACATGCAACTTTTTTTCCTCTCCTTTTCAAGTTGAGAACTTTCACTCTTTCATTTAAAGAAAGCACTCTACTGTTTCTCTTTGGCATATCCAAATTGCCAACATCACTACTCTTGCATCTTGGGGCCACCAGTACTGGAGTGGGTTGCCATTGCCTTTTCCAAGTAAGTAAATAAGGGCTACTTAATCACAAGCAATATGATACCACAATATGATATCAGCATTTGATAACCGAGGCAGCTACTTAAGTGATTAAAGGGCTGGATCAGCTGGACAAAGGGAAAATTCACATCCTGGGTGGGAAGGAGTGGGTTAGGGAGAAACTTCATCACTCTATTCAATGGCATGCAATTTAAAACATACATTGTTTATTTCAGGAGTTTTCCATTTAATATTTTTGGACCATGATGGACTGCAGGTAACTGAAGCTGCGGATAAGGGGAAACTTGCAGCCCAGTATTCTAGCCTGGAGAATGCCATAGACAGATTAGCCTGGCGGCCACAGTACATGGGGTCTCAAAGAGTCGGACTCCAGCTGAGTGACTGTTTCACTTTCACTTTCTGTGCACATTGATTGTGGCTGCAGGAGCGCGTCCCTTTGTGGGGCTGCTGCCACAGGGGGGCAGGCAGGAGCACAGGGTTTGGTGATCTCTGGTCTGTTTCCTCATTTTAACTATTTCTCTAAACAAGTTCCTTTTAGTTTCAGTCTGCTAACATAGAAAATGGTGAGAGTAGTGGGAATTAAATGAAAAGGATGCATAAAGGGCTTGGCATAACGACTAGAACACAGTGTAACTATAACGAATGCCAGCTGGTGTGATTTTTTGTATCAGTCATCCTTTCTGCTTGTATGTGGGATACGGACAATGAAGAAGAGGAAAAGGCTGCATTTAAAGACTGGCATTGCTATTTGCATGTGATACATTGTTGAACTTTATGATTCCAGAGAGATCTTAGGATCCAATAGGACACAAATAAATAAAACTAATAATGCTATCACGGCTCTCTCTTAGCTACCTTGCTAGAAATTGAACCATACATTTAATATCATTTCTGTGTGAAAATGTATTCCCATCCTAACTGAATTAGCCAAAAAATTCTTGTGAATACAAAGCATTTATACATTGTTGACAGTTGGTTCTTTCACACAGAAGGATTCTAGAAGTAAAACCAACATTTCGCATGAGAAGAAAGCCGCTGAAACATGGGGTCATGCCTTTTGATGGCTGCTGGCTATTCGACCTGAAAAGGACCATAGTGATACGGTGATACACTCCCTCATCCCACCTGGGAAACAGGCATGGCAGTAACATGACTTACGCAGTGATGGGTAAATGCACCCAGAGCTAAAACCTCGTAATCAGTTTCCTTTCCTGCATCCCATTAAAGTTCTGCCCCTAGCTAATTGGGAATTTTTTTCCTCTCTGTGCCTTTTATTAGGTTCACAGGACTAGTCTATGCTCTGAAGAAACAGAAACAAGCAATTTGGAGAGTTTCTTATGAGTCAGACCTTTTGAATAATTGGGAAATTTAGGCAGATACCTGGATTGATTTTTAAAATAAACTTAAGTGAGTATTCTACTTAAAGTGAATTCTGGGATATTAAAATGTTTTAACTCTGTTCAGGATGATTTACAAACATGTGAGAAAAACTAAGGCATATAAAAAGTGATTGGAAGAATTTATTTTGTGTATAAAAACTGGTTGGTGTCCTGATTTCAATGTTTTTCTCTTTTTCTCAAATTTTCTTAAGTCGATGTGTAAATTTAAAATAAAGAGGAAAAGATTTTCTACATGGGACCAAAATAAAGGCATAATACAGACAAAAAATGTGAAACTTCTTATAGTTGAGGAAAAAAGGTATTCATTTCCCACAGCTCTCTATAATTCCTCTTTATATTCAGGCACCATGGAAATACCAGAGGAGCTGGAATAAATATTTTTATTTTTTAATTGTATTGCCTGGAAACAGTCCAATTCACTAAAAATCAATTCCCAGAAAACTATTTCAGTAAATCGCCAAATTGACTTACAGCAAATTGGGTTTCAGGGAAAAAAAAAAATCTAAAGCTGCATTGCCCAATTGTTTGATACCTAATTTATGTTATAAATAGCAGTGCTGGCAGTGAGCAGACACAGCCTCTATCTCTCTGCTTCTCTTGAATTTAACTGTTTATTATTTACCTGAAAAGAGTTCAGTGATTACTACTGCCATTTCGATAAAGTGTTTAAACTCATAAGGGCTCCAAAGAAAGTGGCCCTTTTTCTTGTTTTAACGTTGAAACAATACAAAGCAATGGATTCTCAGACGCAGCAGAATCAGAGTTCTTACTCCATGTTAGGCTTTAAGGAACAGAAAGAGAGACCCAGGACCCTCAACACAGCTTCCCAGGTCCTTTCTTACCCTCTTGGGCAATATTTAGCTTGTGCAACGCTCCCTTTCACAGAAGAACGCTATTTCTGTCATAAAACATCTTTTCAGGAGAGCAGGAAGAACAAGATGAAAGAGGTCACTCCAGATTGCTAGGTGGCAGGTTTCAAAGCAGGGGAGCTTACTTACAAGGCTCATCTTGAGTGGCTGAAAGAAGTATCTCTGCATCCACATATCAGAATCTTAAAAGTTTATATGGAGGTTCTCAGGAGGCTTCTCAGGTGGCTCAGCAGTAAGAATCTGCCTGCATTCAGGAAGACGCAGATACAATCCCTGAGTCAGGAAGATCCCTTGAAGGAAAAAATGGAACCCACTCCAGTATTCTTGCCTGGGAAATCCCATGGTCTGAGGAGCCTGGTGGGCTACAGTCCATTGGATCGCAAGAGAATCACAAAGCTTAGCAACAACACAGCTTAAAGAACAACAAACCTGGATTCAGTCACATATTCAGTCCAGGTGGACTAGACACCACGTTACTCTCTCAAGGCTGCATCTGTGGAATGGCTGCAGCAGGTGGAATGTAGATTTCAAAGACAGGGGAGGGGATGAGGAGCCTCTGCTTTTGCAGGTCCAATGCTCTGGACAACCAGTGACCACACCCTGTCTTTACCTCCCCCAAAAATAGTTTATGTGACTTTTTTGACAGAGCCATGCCCCAGAAATACATCAGTTCTAGACAGACCAGGCACATTCTGCTATGCTAACAACATTCCACAACTGAAGACTCTCCCTGAATGTTATTAGTGTATTTACTAAGAGATCATATGTTCATAAGGAGAACATATTAATATAATATTAATATTTTCCCCATAAAATCTCTCAGTAAAAGGAAGAGAATGGATTGCAGGCATGATGCAACCACCAAGGGGGAAATTATTCCTTTTTACCTGCTTCTTTCATTTTTTAAAAATTGGAGTACAATCGCTTTACAGTATATGTTGACTTCTTCCATAGAACAATGTGAATCAGCCATAGTATACATATATCCCCTCCTTCTTGAGCTCCTTCCCACCTACCTCATCCTACCCTCTAAGTCATCACAGAGCACCAGAGCTGAGCTCCATGTGCTACATAGCAGCTTCCTACTAAGATTTCACTAAAAGCTTTCTTCTCCTTTCAAAAAAAAAAAGTTTGAGGCAAAAAATACACATAAACAAAATAAGAATATTTAAATCAATATAATTTTTCATCCAGTGAGTGAAGTCGCTCAGTCGTGTCCGACTCTTTGTGACCCCATGGACAGTAGCCTACCAGGCTCCTCTGTCCATGGGATTTTCCAGACAAGAGTACTGGAGTGGGCTTCCATTTCCTTCTCCCACGGATCTTCCCAATCCAGGGATCGAACCTGGGTCTCCTGCATTGCAGACAGATGCTTTACCATCTGAGCCATAGAGATTAATATTAATAGGTGACTGCATATGTTTTCCATTTTTTTA
>SJYV01047857.1:213227-225002 GCA_006410875.1 Neotragus pygmaeus | reverse complement strand
AAAAAAAAAAATCAAAACAGAAAGAATAAATAAAGGTTAATATAATAAACACTATAAGTACAGATAAAGTGTTAAAGGTCCTTCTCTATGAAAACTGGCCTTTCAGTTAACAATTTAGCTCTACCTTCTGGAGACCTGATAAAGGCAGTAAGGATGCCTCTAATTTCTCTTTTTATTACTATCCCGGTCAGTGAATCGGGGAAGGCAATGGCACCCCACTCCAGTACTCTTGCCTGGAAAACCCCACAAACAGAGGAGCCTCGTAGGCTGCAGTCCACTAAGGGTTGGATACGACTGAGCGACTTCACTTTCACTTTTCACTTTCATGCATTGGAGAAGGAAATGGCAACCCACTCCAGTGTTCTTGCCTGGAGAATCCCAGGGACGGGGGAGCCTGGTGGGCTGCCATCTGTGGAGTCACACAGAGTCGGACATGACTGAAGCAACTTAGCAGCAGCAGCAGTCAGTAAATAAAGCCTGGATTGTTATTCTCAGTTTAGATGTTGTCTTAAACTGACCACCTAAACACCTGATTGCTCAACAAGCGTAATGTTAACTCTTGACAGTAAATGTCAGTCCATTCTGCTCTAACAAAGATACCGTAGACTGAGAAGATTATAGATAATGAAGACTTATTCCTTACAGTCCCGAAGGCTGGAAAGTCCAAGGTCAAGCCTTTGGCGGAGTCGGTGTTGGGTGAGGGCTTGGTCCTAAACTACCATCTCGCTGCTGTAACCTCATATGGAGGAAGGGGCAACAAGCTTTCTCAGTCTTCTATTAATAGCACAAATTCCATGATTGAGAGCTCTGGTTTCATGACCTAATCCAAAGGCTAATCCTAATCCACCTTCCAAAGGCTCCATCTTTTAATGCTATGACCGTGGGATTTATGACTGTGAATATTCAGTCTATAGCACTAAGCTATATTGCTTACTGATGAAGATGACTCTTGGTTGGTAAATTGCTTCTGGATTGGAAGAGACTGTAAATGAGCTCCAGATACCATCCCTGAGTGTGGTGACTGTTGCAACTGGATTTCCTTTTGGAGACCATGGAAACAGACTGAGTTGTTTTAGGAGATATTTAGCTGTCATGAGGTCTGGGGCTTCCAAGCCACGGCAGATCTTGCCCTGCCTGGTGTGTTTCTCCTGTCCATCTGCCAGAGTTGTACTGCTGCAAAGACGCCCACTGAAAAAGAATGCCTGATCCTGCCCTGCAGACAAGCTGTGGTTCCTGTGTGGCACCCTCCACAGCAGCCTGGGCTAAGTGCATCCTCTGCCGGGTGCTCAGTCACTTCAGCCATGTCTGACTCTTTGTGACCCCGTGGACTGTAACCTGCCCAAGCTCCTCTGTCCATGGGATTTTCCAGGCAAGAATACTGGAGTGGGTTGCCATGCCCTGCTCCGGGGAATCTTTCAGACCCAGGGATCGAACCCACCTCTCTTACGTCTCCTGCATTGCAGGGGGGTTCTTTACCACCAGCACCACTTGGTAAGCCCCTGATAGTCTTGAGTTTTACTGTCCATTTGATGCTAAGACTACAGGTAGACACTGCAGACACACAAACGCAATTTTCTATTAGTTTACAAAATGCAAATCATACCATGAAGACTGCTTGGAAATTCATTTCTATCACTTAAAATAGACAGCCATCTTTCTGGTATTAAACATTCTATATTATTTGTAATAACTGCATAAAGTCCATTGAATGAACTAAACCTGGTGTTGGACATAAAGATTTTTCCCAATTTTTTGCTATTTCAAACCTCACTTTAAGAAACCTTTGTGATAGTATAGTTTAATCTAGCCATGATTATTCTAAGAATATACACCCCAAGATGAGAAAGTCCAATTTATTTTCCCTGGATTCAAGCTAGTTTTAAAATTTCTACAAAAAACTTCTATGACCATATTCATTGAAATGAGTGCTTTCTCAGCTTCTCAAATCACTAGGTAAAAGCCTTAGCCATACCCATTTTTCTATTATCTAGTACTATACTTGCAATATTAAGTGGGTAATAAATATTATTTTCCAGAAATTTTCCACAGAATAAACCCACTTGATCAAGGCAAAGAAACTGCTTAATAGCTTTATAAATCTAACAGTCATAGCTTTTTGGACAGAGTTAAGGAATAAAATGAGCTTATTGCCCATACATTTCTTTTTTTTCCTGCCAGTGGAACTGAAACAAGGAGAAGTTTCTTTGGTTCCTGAAGCATGTTTATAAACCTCTTCTAAAACTGGAAGTAATTTATGACTGAGTGTTCTGTACAATACAGCTATGTATCCATCTGGCCCCAGTTCTTTATTACCTGATATGTCTTATAGGGTACTTTTCTAAAAATTTCTTTTCATCCACAAAGCCTATTTAATTTCTCTATGCGTCTGGCCTCAAGAATTCTAAAACTCTATTTCATCCTCCTGGCAAACACACAAGATAAATCCCATAATACTGTATGTTATCTTCCAAGGGTCATATTTATAAAGTCCATAAATCAAAGAGAAGCTTTGAAAAGGATTTTTCTTAAATTCTATTTAGAATTTATTCATCCTGTACACAAGCTAAGCTTTAACTGATATGGAACTTGGCTTTGTCCCAAGTGGGATTATGCCTTTTTAGAATCACAGATCTATCTAGAAGGAAGTTGCTAACATCCCACAAAAATTTCTCCTCAAAGAAGAAACAGTTTCTAAAGAGTTACTCACAATATTTCAAGGAGCAAAATGTATAGGTCACTTCAATAAGCATTCATCAGGCTTTCTCTGACATTAGACCTAATGAAAGTAAAAGTGTTAGTTGCTCAGTCATGTCTGACTCTTTGACCCCATGGACTGTAGCTCACCAGGCTCCTCTGTCCATGGAATTCTCCAGGCAAGAATACTGGAGTGNACTTTCATGCATTGGAGAAGGAAATGGCAACCCACTCCAGTGTTCTTGCCTGGAGAATCCCAGGGACGGGGGAGCCTGGTGGGCTGCCGTCTGTGGGATTGCACAGAGTCGGACATGACTGAAGCGACTTAGCCAGCAGCAGCAGCATGTGAAATTTGTTTTTAACTTTCTTATGCGATAAGGTAAAAAGATGTTTGAAAGGTCCAGATGAACTACGGTGTTCTCTTCAACTCAAAACATTTAACCAAATAGCTAATAATGCCTACCATGATTTACCCAAGGTGTACTCTACCTAGCAGAGTATAAAAAGAAAAAGACTATACAATCTGCTCCCAGTTTTCCTTTGGAACAAGAGTCATGTCTAATTTTTTTGCACTCTCTGGACAGCACTGGGAATACAATGGGCACCCAATAAATATTAAACTATATGATTTAAAGCTATAGATAATTCAAGAAGCAAAAATGCCTCCAAAGGAAGTCTTACAGATGTATCAGTAATTTAGTATTTATTTTTAGAAATGTAAATGACATCATAGAAAAGCGACATCCCCTATATATTATTCCACTTGCTTTAAATTTAAAAAATCTCAGAATATAAAAATCAAAGCTCGAGCCTGTTTTAGAAGAGGGATTCAGTTTTGTTTCTTTGCTAAGACTGGATTTATAAAACTTGCCTGAAGTGGGAATAGTCCCCAAAATATATTCTGCATACCACCAGTTCACCAGTTTTTATTTGCTGGAATTCATATTGGAATCTTGACTGCCCTCTGTACAAGGTAAACCTCCCCAAAGATGCTATGAACTATGGTATTTCTTGAATTAAATGTGCATAGAACTGCTTCATGATACATCCTGAGGAGTGAAGTTCTACTGAACCCACTTTGGGAAACACTGGCCTGGGTCAGACCTGCCTCTCCACCCAGATCTCCCATGGTGTTCTTTAGGTTCTACTGACCCAATGGGTCACCCATTTCTAGTAGCTGACAATCTTCTATTTGTGGTTGAGAATATTAGAAGAGGACAAGGGACAGGAAATCAGGTTCCAAAGTCATAACTTCTTCAGCATCCATTGCTACAGAGGGAGCTAAGAAGTGCCTTCAGCACCACTGGAAACAAAGGGCAAAGGGGAAAGGAGAATTGAGGCAAGGGAAGAGGAGAGGACCCCAGAAGAGGAAGGGAAGAGAAAAACAAAAAGACAGCAATACATGGTGAGGAAAACCACAACACCTCCCTTACCACATACCACAGTAATTTCAGAGTTAAATTGAAGCCAGCAGAGAGTTGCTAACCAGTGGTCTTTCCCCTGGGCCCTCAGCTTCTGGGCGTTGTTCTCCTAAGCCAAGGGAAGCCAACCTTTGCCACCACTGTGATATTGTCTTAATGGGTTGGGCAGCAGGCAGAGACCATGCCTATCTGACTTTAGAATGACTCAGATATTCAGGTGTAAAGACCGTGGAGCCAACTTGTTTTGGTGATTCTGTCCTGCAAGTGGCCCACAGAGATGGGTGGTTTTTATAAACGTTGCTATTTATCTGAGTATCATTAAAGGTAAACCACCACCATTCACTGTGGCTTCCCATCAGAAGGGACAGTCTAGATGATTTCTTGGGACCTGTCAACTGTTAACTAAAATATTTGCACCACCAACCTTATCAGTTGCAGGCTGGAGGATTTGGAATGCTACCCGCCAATAGTGACATCTGGTGGCTTCTACATCTTACTGCACCTCCTTACGGCAGGAAATAAAGCCTGGATTTCATCGAGTATTTGCTAACAGCATAAAGATACTACATGAGTCCTGGAAAAGGCCCCCAGAAATGTTAAGATTTAACAACCTCTGCTTGAAGCTTATGCTGCTCATTTATATTAAAAATCATGACAAAAGAACTATTGTGATAGAAATAAATCCTTGTTTCTACAGGGGTTGTAGCTAGGGAAATAACCATCTTGATTGCAAGGGGCGTAGTGTGTCTCCAAGTGATGTTTTCAGTGAATTTACTGTCCATGGTCTGGTCTGCAGTGCCTGTTACCCACATACCTGATGGATGGAAGGTATGGATGGCAGTTGGGTAGCCCTGTATCTTTAAAATGAAACGGACAATAAGCATTCTCTCCTAAGAATTCTGGAAATCTGGGAGAATAAAACCATGTCATTTATCTGGAGAGCTGAAGGAGGAAGTAGCCTATGACATAAAAGAATAGACAAAATGGACCCTGTACCTGATAAAGTTTTGAGGAACCAGGGTCTACAAAGATACAGACAAAGCCGCCCAGGACAGAGAAGGAGATGAAATACATGTCAGAAAAGGCCAAGAATTAGAAAAGAAAGCTAGGGACGTCCAGGAGAGGGAAGAGGTCAGAGGCGACTACCTTTGGTTTCTGCCCTTCTGTGGGCCAAACTGTTCTCTAATTTTTTTTATTGTAGTAAAAGTCACATGGTCTTCCCTAGCGGCTCAGCCTTCAAGAATCCGCCTGTCAGTGCAGGTGACGCCGACTTGATTCCTAGGTCGGGAAGATCCCCTGGAGGAGGAAGTGACAACCCACACCAGTATTCTTGCCTGGGAAAGCCCATGGGCAGAGGAGCCTGGAGGGCTACAGTCCACGGTCTACAGTCCATGGGGTTGCAAAAGAATCAGATACACATTGGGGACTGAACAACAAAACTCACATAGTATCAAACATTGTCTTTTAACCATATTTGATGGTGCAGTTCAGTGGCACTAAGTGCATTCACATTGTTGTGCGGTTCTCACCATCATCCATCTCCCAAATTTTTCGCCTTCCTAAACTGAAACTCTGTCCAGATTGGGACTGACATATATATACACTACTATGTATAAAATAGATAGCTAATGAGAACCTACTGTATAGCACAGGAGGAAAAAATAGAAGGTACAATCTGTTTGTAGGACATATATTAAGTTAACCTTAAAAATGCCTTCCAATATTTGTTAGGTGCAGACAAATACTGTTTGATTCCACTTGGATGAGGTATACAGAACAGGCAAATTCACAGAGTCAGAAAGTACATGGGTAGATGCCAGGGGGCTGGGGGAGGGGTGGAGCATGGATGGAGAATGGGGAGTTAGTGTTTATGTTCTTTAAGACCCTGATGCTGGGAAAGATTGAGGGCAGAAGGAGAAGGGGATGATGGAGGATGAGATGTTGGACAACATCACTGATTCAATGGACATGAGTTTGAGCAAACGCTGGGAGATAGTGAAGGACAGGGAAGACTGGCATGCTGCAATCCATGAAAGAGACAGACACAGAGCGACTGAACAATTTTTGAAAAATGTCAGAGATAACATGAGTGATTTCCTGGGCTCAAAAAGAATCTTGATATCAAGCCTTTCTTACAAAATCTGAATTGCTGCAGTAGTTCCTAGTACTCTTGTTGGCTGTCTTTCCAACAGCCCTGATTGAGAGGCCTTCTTGCTTGGAATAACACGATACCGACGTTTTGCTTCTATATAGTTGCATTAAACACTCAGCCATCAGAGAAAAATATAATTGAGGAATTTCTTTGTCTTATACTCAGGAAAGCCCAATTCATTCTGCACTGGTACTTGAAAGTTCAGAGTCCACCTGAGCAGGTTCCAGCCACTCACCCATCTTCCCCATTCCACGGGCCAGACCTGCTCTCCCCTGTATTGTGAACTTCCCTCCAGGAACCTAACCCAGAGAGCTGAGTCATTCTAGGTCCTTTCTCATGCCCCATATCAACCTGGCATCACCAAATCTCCTAAACTTAGACTTGCAGAAGCATAAATCTTAGTCTCTAGTGTAGACGGAAAGTTTGTGCCCATCCCCCAAATTCACTTACTGAAACCTATCCCCTAATATGATGGTATTTAGAAGCAGCACCATCAGGAAGTACTTAGGCCATGAGAGCAGAGCCCTCATGAATGGGATTAGTGCCCTTATAAAAAATGCCCAGAGAGTTCCCTTGTCCCTTCTGCCATGTGAGGATGCAGCAAAAAGACACCATCTGTGAAACAAGAAGCAGGCTCTCCATATGCTGAATTTGCCAGCACCTTGATCTTTGACTTACCAACCTCCAGAATTATAAGAAATGACTTTCTGTTGTTTATAAGCCACCCAGTCTACATTCTGTTAGAGCAATCTAAAGAGGTTAAGACAGCCACAAACTGGCTTTGTGTAGCTTGCTTACACTTTGCTTCATTCCTCTGGCCTAAAATAGAAATTCTTCTGAGAGAGTTAACACTTGAAATCTGACCAATTCTACCCCTATTGTTGATAATCAAAACCGATAGACATTTTTTACTATTGTAAATTGATATAGTTGTAAATCAAATTTGTTTTGGTCTTAAGTCAACATTTGTTTACCCAACAAATAATGTGACTAAAAAATATGTGTTAGGCACTCTGATGGTCATAAAGGAAAGATATGATTCAAATAATTCGTGTTTTGAAGAGACATACTTCTAAATTAACAATTAAATGGCATTCACGCTATAACAAGTGTCTGAATGAAAATAAGAGGAAATAGAGGAAAAAACAATGAATTCTGCCCAAGGAATAGAGACAACAAAAAGATACAAACCTTTAGAATCAAATAGACATTACAAAAAGTGTTAGGAATATCATTTATCTGTTGCTACAAAATAAGACAAAAAATCACATCCTAATATGTGATTTATGTATAAATGATATGACTGCATATAAAATGTAAGTAAACATTGTCTCCAAGCTTTTCAGTGCCACTCCCATAAAAACAAGAGCAGATTAGGGAAAGATGAGATTTGGTTTTCCCAAGAGGAGGGTGGTGAGACAATTCTCAAAATTCTTCCATCAAGAGGATCAAGAAGTAGAGTGAATGGACCGTACATCAAATTATTCTAAACTGCTGCATGCCTCTGACCTGAGTCCACTCACATCAAAATGTCCTTGGTGCTCATATGCCCTTCATAAGAATGGGCAGAGAATCTGAAAACTTTGTGTTAATTTAGAGCTTTGGCCAGGCAAAATTTTGCTCACTGGCCAAAGCAGAACAAATCATTTGAGATTCTTTCCAAGGGTCAGAACTGCGGAGGGCAAATAGACACTGTCACACTGTATTTGGGGCCGGATTGTGGATACCACGGCAAAAGGACACAAATGACACGTTTTGCACCAAAAGCATCATCTGAGTGAAGCAGACAATAGGCGGGGCTCTGTATTCTCTCACCAAGTTCAAGGCCATCTCAATAGAAGGGTGGCCACAGGAATACCTGAATTATCCACCCTCTTCCCTAATCCAATAGTGTAGGTCCTTTACTCTTTCAAAGATCATGGTTCCCCAAACATCAAAAATGGTAACTTAGAATCTTAAGAAGAAAACCCAGGAGATGAAAAGGAAAGAGTTATTTCAGAAGCTGAATTGCACCTGAGGTGTATTAAGTAATTTAACCTCACCTTTGGGAGTGTTATGTACCCCCATGTAGGGAAACCATCTTCCTCCTTCGGGATGGGAATGTAACAATTAACATAGTGATATGGAATTTGAATAGAAAATAAACTGTGCTGAATCTCACATATGGTGTCCTAAAAATGTCCAAAATGATGTCATCCAAAGGAGGGGGCGGGGTGGGAGACTGCAATTAGATGGATGAGGAAGAGGCAGTTGAGAAAACAGATTAATGATGCCTTTGACACAATCAGCCTGAGAGGAATACTGGTTTCCATGACAACCAAACCACTTAACCTAAATTAACAAAGCTGTTAAGAAAGAAAAACTTAAAAGATGGGGAGGGGGAAACCCAGTGCATCCTCTTTGGGGAAATTAAGTAGCCTGTCCCATCAGCACCCGTGAGAGGTGTGCATGTTAACTACATATCCGCAGGGTGTGTATTCTCTTACACTCTCTGGTTCCCAGTAATTAGTTTTCAGAAGCAGCCCAAGGACATTAAGAAATTGCAACTAATTAGTGCAGTATTCTGATAGAACTGCCTTATTATCCTGATGCAGCCTTAGCTAGACAGCAAGGACAAGGAATAGACAAAAGGCTGCCTCTTGCTTTTCCCTAACTTGTGTTGATGTCGAAGATGTGCACGACATCTTCCCACAACCACTTTCTCAAGAGTGTACAAATCGGGCCAAATTCTGAAATTTTACTTGTAGCAGAGAATAGCGGTTTTTATAGTGAAATACAGAGGCCATTAACAATGAGACTATGTGAAAATCAAATAATAAAATGTTTACACATAATATAACGTCTCTTATGTAATAAAAGGGATCATTAGAAAATAAAAGGGATTGTATATTCCTGAGTTGCTTTCCATATGGTGTAGAACTAACTCCCAATTTTTCTGGGTCTGTGGTAAACTTGTCTGAATCACAGTGCACATGACTGAAGGTAAGTCTAACAGAGACTGGAGAGTGGGGAGAAAGCAGTGTAGTTCGTCTTTATAAGCCTGTACGTTTATGGTACTCCTTCCAACAGTACTCGCCCACTTCTACTGGAGCCTGAAGGTGGCTAGGAAGAGGGGACTTCCGTTGGGCTGCCTCTTTGCTGTCTCTATTTAAAATATCCAGTATAGTCTAGTATGGACAGTCTACTGCCAACACAAGTGAGAAAGAAAAAATAGGCACTCTAAAAATATTGAGAGCACTGTCAAGTTTTAGCATTTCGTATTGGTGATATCTGATTTCATGAGAAAAAATATATATATAAGTATTATAATCAATTTAAATCCTGGTTAACATATGTTAAATGTCATTAAAAAAAACTAATGCTACATTAGAGTTTTGAAAATCAAAATTCAAGCTTTTATCTAGTTCAATTTTAATAATTAAATCTAAAAGAGAAAACACTGGAGATTTTCTTAAAAATAAAGAAAATTTTAGTAGCCATTTTAGTAGCCTTATGTTTTATTAGCTCATAAGGTAAGTCACCTTTAATTTTTCCTTTTTTAATTTCTCAACTATTATTGCCTGCTTATTCTTCACTGTCAACTTTAGAATCGTTTTGTCATGCTGCTGGTATTTTCCTTGGGAGTAGGAAATTAATACGGGATGTACCCACATAGCATCCACACTGGTATTATATCTTGTTTCATAACTTGATTACAAATTTTTCCTCACTTTTGGCCTCCAATGCCAGAGATGCAAGAAATACCTCTTTACCTGCAAAATAGAGGTGCTGTTAATTTGGTAGAAGAAAAGAACACCTCATCGTTTAAATTTTACCTTTCATTTTTCAGATTACCTTTTCCTTTATCACCTAGATACTTTTTTTCCTGCCAAGGTCTTAGGATTTTTCTTATAACTATTACTGAGATAATAAAATATTGAGTATTAATATTTCTACCATATTTATGAAAAATATCATTTCAGATTATTACTTTTTGATTTTGATGTCTTGACATACAAGTTTGTCATTTCGTATAGTAAAATCTAGTGATATTTTTCTTTGAAGTTTCACCTTTTATTTTTATAATTCTTAGAGCAGTTCAGTATTCACGTATATTTAATGTAATGATTTAGTTCATCTAAGATTTATCTTGATGTTTGGATTAACCGATATTATCTGTATAATCAGTTTCCCCAATACTTTTTAAATAGAGATATGATTTACATAAAATCCACCATTTTAAAGTATACAATTTGGTGATTTTTAAATATATTCACAAAGCTGTACAACTATCACCACTTTCTAATTCCAAAATATTTTTAGCACCCCCAAAAGAGACCCTATACTTATTAGGAATCACTCTTCCTCCAGCCCCTGGCAACCACTAAGCTACTGTCTGTTTATTCTGGACATTCCAAATTAATGGAATCATACAATCTGTGGCTTTTGTGTCTGGCCTCTTTAATGACGCACAACGTTTTCAAGATTTGCCCATGTTGTAGCATGTATCAGTACTTCATTCCTTTTTTGGCTGAGTAATATTCCATTGTATCAATATATACATTTATCCAGTTGATGGATATTTGTGTTATTTTTATTTTTGACTATTACAAATAATGCTGCTGTAAATATTCATGTGCAAATTTCTACATGGACATGTTTTTTATTCTTCTGAGCATATACCTAAAAGACCCCAGTATTTTTGTTTCATAATCTCCTTCTCACTGATTTTTGATTCCTTCTTTATGATATATTAAATTCCTATTTTTATAAGAGTTGGTTTCAGGATTCTTTAATCTTTTCCACAGTCCTGTCTCTTCTTTTGCAAATACCAAACATTTTCCATTTTAATAGCCTTATGTTTTATTAGCTCATAAGGTAAGTCACCTTTAATTTTTCCTTTTTTAATTTCACAACTATTATTGCATGCTTATTCTTCACTGTCAACTTTAGAATCGTTTTGTCATGCTGCTGGTATTTTCCTTGGGGGTAGGAAATTAATTGGGGGGAATTAATTTGGAAAAACTGATATCCTTTGCAATATTTCATCTTACTAAGAGGAACTAAAAAGCCTCTTGATGAAAGTGAAAGAGGAGAGTGAAAAAGTTGGCTTAAAGCTCAACTTTCAGAAAATGAAGATCATGGCATCCGGTCCCATCACTTCACAGGAGATAGATAGAGAAACAGTGGAAACAGTGTCAGACTTTTATTTTTGGGGCTCCAAAATCACTTCAGATGGTGACTGCAGACATGAAATTAAAAGACGCTTACTCCTTGGAAGAAAAGTTATGACCAACCTAGATAGCATATTCAAAAGCAGAGACATTATTTTGCCAACAAAGATCTGTCTAGTCAAGGCTATGGTTTTTCCAGCGGTCATGTATGGATGTGAGAGTTGGACTGTGAAGAAGGCTGAGCGCTGAAGAATTGATGCTTTTGAACTGTGTTGTTGGAGAAGACTCTTGAGAGTCCCTTGGACTGCAAGGAGATCCAACCAGTCCATTCTGAAGGAGATCAGACCTGGGATTT
>SJYV01047857.1:137124-211362 GCA_006410875.1 Neotragus pygmaeus | reverse complement strand
GCTGGGAGGGATTGGGGGCAGGAGGAGAAGGGGACGACTAAGGATGAGATGGCTGGATGGCATCACTGACTTGATGGACGTGAGTCTGAGTGACCTCCGGGAGTTGGTGATGGACAGGGAAGCCTGGCGTGCTGTGATTCATGGGGTCGCAAAGAGTCAGACACGACTCAGCAACTGAACTGAACTGAACTGATCCCAGAAACATGGTGTGTATCTCTTCTTTAATTTAAATCTTCTACCATATCTCCTAACTCCCCTGGTGGCTCAGACAGTAAAGAATCCACCTGCAATACGAGAGACCTGGTATTGATCCTTGTATTGGGAAGATCTCCTGGAGGAGAGCATGGCAACCCACTTCAGTATTCTTGCCTGGAGAATTCCATGGACAGGGGAGCCTGGTGGGCTACAGTCCATGGGGTTGCAAAGAGTCAGATACAACTGAGCTACTAAGCACACACTGTATCTTCCACTACAATGTCAACAACTTTCTTCACATAGGACTCACCCATTCCTTGTTGAGAGAACTAGATACTCTAATTTTTGAGGAGATGACAGTGGGACTCATGAGCTTAAGTTAACTAAGCAAAGACCCGAGGGAAGATTATTCCTGGCAAAGCAAATGATGAGGGAAGGGCTCTAAGGTCAATTCATGTTGACCTACAAAAGACACTGGGAGAGGGTGAGTGCTTCTGGGACATAGTGAGCAAGCAGAAGAAGGAGGAATTAAATTAGACTTAGCAGGATTTAGATCACATAGGACATGTGTGAGTGCATGCTCAGCTGCTTCAGTAGTGTCCAACTCTTTGAGACCCCATGGACTGTAGCCTACCAGGCTCCTCTGTTCATGGGATTCTTCTCCAGGCAAGAGTACTGGAGCAGGTTGCCATGCCCTCCTCCAGGGGATCTTTCCAACCCAGGGATCGAACCATTATCTCCTGCGTCTCCTGCATTGCAGGAAGATTTTTTACCCACTGAGCCACCTGGGAAGCCCAATCATATAGAGCTTAGTGGTCAAAAAAGAACACTTGGACTTTTGACTCATGCAAATATGAAGCTATGGGATGTTTTAAAATGCATCGGCACAATCTTGCATGAAGGTGGCTCCTCTGGTCCAACTGGGATGCGACTCTTTCAGTGTGGTCACATTGCCCCAAGGCCAGGGCCAATACTTAGTCTGAGGGGAACTTTAGGGTGTTGGGAGAAGCCAGTCCACAAACACTCACCTTCTTTGTGTGGGCTCATCAGGACCACTAAAATCCCAAAACCTCCTACAGTTGACTCCCCACCACTCACACACTTATTTTGCTGACACCACCAACACCAGCAGAGGAAACTGCAGGTCCTAGAGGGACCCATTCCACCTTGCCCATCCTCCCATTCAAACACTGATGAAAACGTCCACAGGATGACTCTCAGCATCAACAGTTCTGGAAAGAAGCCAGGCAGCAAATGGCCTCGTCCCACCTGCTTGCCATGCTTCTCCCTCAAAGCTGCGGTTCAAGAAGTATGGGGAACTCCAATACCAAGAAAGGTGCTGGAAGTCACTGAAACCACCCACCACCCTTAAAGGCTTTGTTGTACCTTCTTACTCACCCAGCTGAGAGCCGCTATCTTCATGGCCAAGATGGGTTCAATCTTCATCTTTGCTGTTGTTCCAGCCATTCAGGCTGCCTGAGGGCATCTGCCCTGGTAATATCCAGTGAGCTCACACTCCCTCACCATGCCAGGGGAGCTGAAGCTGCTGTCAGCTCTCTTTGGATATGTGCTGAATTCTTGACAATTGTTACTCAGAATCCATTCTAAATTCCTTCTAGAGAGTCTTCCTAAAGTGACAAAGCTGGAAACCTGAAAACTACATTTCACCAATGCTTTTCCTGCTATACATCTGGACATGAATTCAGTTAGATTTTCCAACAGGCGATCTGAAGGCAGAAGTGAGATCCATCTTCCTGCAACTTTGCGTTGTTCACACTGGCAAGGAAGTTTTGGTAGACATGGGATTTTTCTATAATAGGGTCTGTGTTTCACACCTAGAGAGCAGATGACTTCTTGATACCAAGATTACAGCTACCCTGTATGTTTTCTGACTCGAGGTTAAATATGGTAGTTTCACCATTCTCTACCTTCCTGATTATATGCCCTGGTGAGTACTTCTTCCATGTTCTGGAATCATACCTGGAGGCCCAGACTAGAATCTACTTGTTCATTCCACCTGGTGATTTTGTAAGCACCTAGTTTCCTGTATTAAATCCTTTGCATATTAAAGTACCTAGAATGGTTTCTACTGAATCTCAACTTGACTTACATCTATCTGATGAGCTGAGTTCTCTGAGTAAGGCCTACACAGAGAAGAAGCTCTGGAAAGAAGAAGCAAACACCTAGGTCCACTGGCAACTGACAGGAAATATTACATGAGGGCCTTTCCCCAAATCAAAGTATCCTTCTGGATACTTTCTACTCTTTTCTCCATGCTTCACTTTTGGTATCTGGGTTTTCTTCTGTAAACAGCCATTTGCATTCTTTTGATTTTGCAGAAGGGCCTCCACTTTAACATGCATCTTAGTAGGTATCTGGTCATTCACACTCAACATTATTCGAAAGATTTGGTATATAAAATAAAATATATAACAGAGAAGAAAAGCATACATTTGCTTAACAACAGCTGCAATGGCAGCATAGCAATCATCAACCATCTATACTAGACACAAACTGAGGCCATTCAGGAACTTGAGGAAGGGATGAAATGCCTTAGAAATTCCCAGCTCTTCTATTCACAGCCTGTAAAGACCAGAAACACAACTTACCTTTGTAAATACGAGTGCCAGGTCAAGGTCTACTAGAATGTCTTGTCGTTCTTTGAAATCATGTTTTCAGGGGTCTTAATAAGTAACTGTCTGAACTTCAACCCAGAACAAAGAAGCACAACCTCAGTGACTGTTCCAGGAGACAGTGCAGAAGCCCAACCTGAGGGCAATCACCAGGTCTAACAGTGAACTACCTCTGTAATTCTGTAGCTAAGTGTAAGACAGAGATGGGAAAGAAGCAGCCTTAGCCTAATTGCCAGGTCCTCTCCAAGGAAGGGGCTACTGTCAGAAGAGCTAAAGTGGCTGGAGAATCAGGGGTTGCTTGCAACTTTCATGGAAGAACCACCAAAAGGCCGTAGCTTGAGGACAGTTGGTAGCTAGAGGGCTGCCAGGGTTTTCTCTCATCTGGAAGAGAAATCACTGGAATTGGAACAGGAGACATTTTGCTTTGAACTAAGCTTTACAAACCCTTCCTTCAGAGGGCAAAAGTTTACTCAAGTGAGCCAGAAACCAATTTTATGATGAAACAAGTGAGAAAGGAAAAGGTAAAATCAAATCAGTCATGCTTCTGAAGATTTGGGAAGACTTCCAGGAATCACTTTTAGGGGAATGAAAATTGAGGATCAAATGTTGATGGAAAAAGTACCATAGGGGATATGGAAAAAGTTCATCTGGAAGGAAAGATGAAATAGTTGCTGAGATTGAGTTTTCCTTTGGCTTGAACATTTAACAAGAGCCTTGAAAACAGAGTCTAAGATAGAATCTTAGAATAAGATTAGAATAAGAAAATAGAAAAAGAAAACGAAATAGAAAAAGAAAATGTATAGAATTCAAGATGTGGAAATGTGATAGCCACTACACTGAACCACACTGAGGCCAGTACTCCATACACAGATTGCTGAATATCTAAGGGACAGCTTCTAGTCCTGAAGGCAAGTGAACCAAGATGTCTACAAGAACATCACATCATTAACGATCTGTATTCTACAGATGGGCTGAACCTCTGCAAGTTTCCAAACAAGACTCGTTTTCAAGAGCCACGGTTTCATTGACAGAGAACATCTTACAGCTATTTTTAAAAGAAGCATTCATCTTTCTGATACCTAGTCAGTAAGTTACCTTTCAAGGCCAATTGGCCCNGGGCTGAACCTCTGCAAGTTTCCAAACAAGACTCGTTTTCAAGAGCCACGGTTTCATTGACAGAGAACATCTTACAGCTATTTTTAAAAGAAGCATTCATCTTTCTGATACCTAGTCAGTAAGTTACCTTTCAAGGCCAATTGGCCCTAGGAAGAACACCTGGTTGAGAAACAGTGGAAGAGGAATGTGTCCTGTTTTTACTGGAGAAGAGTTATGCATAAGCCTGTCACAAGGACTAAAAAAGTCAAATGCCCCAAAGACCAGAAATGTCATTTAATATACATATTTCCTACTAGATTAATGGGCACTATAAACATTTACATGATTCGCTGATGGATCTAACTTGTATAAGGGATGTGGGGACCCTGGGAGAAGAAAATAGACAAATTCTAAGTAAAACGAGATCTCCTAATTATGCTGTCATCATTTAAAAAAACTACTTTCTCTGGAATAAAGGATTCTCTTTTCAGAGAAACCATATAACAGACAAAACAAAGACTCGTTATTTCCATCTGTAAACTGGTTCCATGTACACCATTCTTAACCTCCATGTTCACCCAGAGTTTGAGAAATAGGTATTTTATCAAATCAAGATTTACTTATCTGATAATGGAGGGACTCAGAAAAAGAGATGATATATCAGGACTTTAAAAGATTACATACTTTCCATCCAAATTTTAGGAAACATTAGTATTCTAAACTTCAAACAGAAAATGAGAAAAAGAAAGTATTTCCTCTTGTAATAAAGAAAAATAGTCTCCAAAATATTATTAAAATGACTTTGCTTTTAATCACAATATAGAAATACTGTTAAAACTATTAATAATTTTACTATTATAAACTATATAATATGTTTTACTAACACAAACCTTAGGTGAAAAAGAAAAATAAAAAGTGAAAAACTTTCACAGCTAGAATGAAGTCTTCTTTTTTTTTCCCGTTTAATATTTGGGTAGGAACAATTCTTGGAAGTGATCGCAAACGCAATAATTACCGGCTTAATTCTAACTAGATTTGCAGTCATTTCTTCCAGTGTTATTTTTGGCATGCTGACTGTAGAAGTGGCATGCTGTAATGTTGATATAACCATTTTCTCAGAAAACAAGATTTGTGACAGTTTGCTGCATTCTGCTCCAGAGACAATCTGAGGCTTTCAAAGTGGGGCTAAAAATGCACACCAATCTTCCCCCACACAGCTGCTTCTTGTTTAACATTGTCAATTTTTTTTTAATTAAAATTTCAGATTTTATGCTAGGCTTTTTTTTCCCCCCTTTAAAGCTCAAATGACACTCTGCCTCTTTTAGATATTTGGGAGTCTGCAAAAAGCTTGATAAAGGCCCCAATTGTTTTATCAGAAGCGTTCATTTTTAACTCTTAATACTATTCATCTATATTGCATTCTATTCAATCTAAATTCCAACAGGCTCGATGCAGTTTTGAGAGTGAACAGAGCATATAATTCACCCCAGTTCATAACTACAGGTGAAATACCACAGGCACTCCTTGAGTTCTCCCTATAAAAGTCTCCAGCCACATGGCTTTCAATGCCATTTGTATGCCAAGGACTCCCAATTTTTTATCTCAGCCCAAATTCCTCTCTCCCAAATTCCACATTTATCCAACTGCCATCTCAATACTAAGACATCTTCTATCTAACAGACATTTCAAACTCATTATGCCCAAACCTGATTTCTCAGCAGCCTTCCATAATCTGCTCCGTCTCTCTCCCTTCATCTCAGTTAATGAAACTGCATCCCTCCAGGTGGCCAGGACCGAACCCCAATACAGCGCTCTGGGCTCTGCCGCCATTTCGTCTGTATTCCTGCAAAGCCTCCTGTCTCTCTGTTCTGCCCTTGTCCACCTCACTCTTCTCTCAGCATGACAGCCAGGGTAACCTTTTCAAAACATGCCACCTTGTGTCACTCCTTCAAGGAAAACTCTGCAATGGTTCCTTATTTCAGTCAGGGTACAAGTCAAGTACTTGAAAGGGCTTGATTACTTCCCAAAGGTACCTTATAAATGTCTCACAGGGAAACAGTTCCTCGTGGGTCTCTTGCTTCTCTGCACACCTCGCAAGAAGTGGCACGAACTTTGCTCTAGATCATCTTTTCAAAAATGTTTGAATAGCAAGCAGCTTTGCAAAATAGTGTCTCCTTCCAAAGCAGAGGGCAGGTGTATTTACTGTCCAGAGTGACAAACAATGTCTCCCTCTAGAGCAGAGGGCAGGCAGGTTGGCTTGTAATCTAAGAGATTTGGGTTCCCTGAGCTCAGGGTTCTCAGCTGTGGTGCAAACCCACTGGGGGAGCAGCATCCACTTGGGTGCCTCACATCACTCCCGTGGGGCTTGGAGGGAGAAAGGGACTGATGTAAATATGTTGCTGCTCATGCTGCCCGAGGTGCCATGAGTAATAAGGGGGTTTTACCTCTGACTCAGGGATCTCATGTCTTCTGCCAGAATCCACAAAACCATGCAGGCTCAACTTGTTAGCTTGCAAAAAAGAGCAAAAGTGCAGATTCTCCACAGTTTTGAGACTCTCTGACCCACTTCCTATGGCAGATCCCCTCGCTCATCCCTTCAGGTCAGCCATGTGGTCCTCTTGCTGATCTTTGAAAGCATTTGGCACACTCCTTTCTTAATGCCTTTGCATTGATTTTGTTTTCTGCCTGAAATATTCTTCCCCTATATATCTAGTTAGCTCCTTCCCCTCTGTCAAGTCTTGGCTCTAGTTTCACCTTCTCAATGAGACAGGCTCTAATTATCTCACTGCAAATCTCAACAGACACTCTTTCCTATCTCAACACTTCCAGTTCCCTTTTCTTGGCTGTTTTTCCTTTTTTCCATTGTATATATTCACTTTGTACATATTATACCAGGGTCAGCAAATGTCCTCTTAAAGGCCAGACAGTAAATATTTTAAGTGTGTGGGCCTTAAGGTCTCTGTGGCAGATTCAAATCTGCCACTGTGGTGAGAGAGCAGCCACAGATAGTATGTAAGTAAATGAGTGTGGCTATTTGCTAGTAACACTTCATTTACAAAAATGGGCAGCTGGCTTGTAGGCCTTAAATTGTCAATCCCTATACTATATAATTTATTTATCACATTACTATTTGTCTCATCCCATTAGAATATAAGCTAGATGAAGGTGAAACTCTGTTGTATTCACTAATATTTCCCAAGTAGCTAGAACAGTATCTGAAAGAAATAGCAGGGCCTCAATAAATTATTTGTTCAACAAAAGTACAATCAGGGAACTTACACTTATACATCAATTTTTAAGTAACTTAAATCAGAATTACGTAAGACCCATAGACAATATTTGACTTAGTTAGATAAATATAACTTTATAATGATCCCTTCTCCTTAAGTGTCCCACTCACCAGTCTATAGGGCCAAACTTTCAGCCACCATGTTTGTTCCAAATGAGTATGTTTCCTGGATCACAATTGTGTGAGGGGACAGTCAGCACTCCTTCCAAGCTAGGCCAATAAAAACTCCCCCTGCGGGACTTGGAACCTGGACTGAGAGAACCAGTCATCTGTGTGGCTAGAACCATGACACTTAAACTTGGAACTATGGACGCATGTGGTAGAAGTGTACTTACCTGTCCGTTTGAAGCTGTGCGAAACCACATGACTTGCCTAGACCAACAAAACATGGGAAAGGATATGTATGAAAGTTCTGGGTGAAAGCTTTAAAAGCCAGTGTGCTTCAAATATAGAGCACCAAGGGAGGAAAGGAAGGGTCGGATAGACTGGGAGATTGGGATTGACATATATACACTACTATGTATAGAAGAGATAACTAATGAAAGCCTATGGTACAGCATGGGGGGGAAAAGGTACAATCTGTTTGTAGAACATATATTAAGTAAACCTGAACAATGTATTCCAATATACATTAGGTGCAGTCACCTATTGTGTTACACATCTGTTNCAAAATCACTATAGATGGTGATTGCAGCCATGAAATTAAAAGACACTTACTTCTTGGAAGGAAAGTTATGACCAACCTAGACAGCATATTAAAATGCAGAGACATTACTTTGCCAACAAAGGTCCATCTAGTCAAGGTTATGGTTTTCCCAGTAGTCATGTATGGATGTGAGATGTGGACTATAAAGAAAGCTGAGCACCAAAGAATTGATGATTTAGAACTGTGGTGCTGGAGAAGACTCTTGAGAGTCCCTTGGACTGCAAAGAGATCCAACCAGTCCATCCTAAAGGAAATCAGTCCTGAATGCTCACTAGGACTAATGATGAAGCTGAAATTCCAATACCTGGCCATCTGATGTGAAGAGCTGACTCATTTGAAAAAACCCTGATGCTGGGAAAGACTGAGGGCGGGAGAAGGGGACGACAGAAGATGAGATGCTTGAATGGCATCACCAACTCAATGGACATGAGCTTGAGTAAACTCCGGGAGCTGGCGATGGACAGAGAGGCCTGTCGTGCAGTCAGTCCAAAGAGTTGGAGACAACTGAGCGACTGAACTGAACTGAACTAATGGATTAAGGGAAACAAGCAGTTCTCATTTTAATATTTAAATATACACCGGTCCACTGGAAGCCTACTGTTTCTAAACACTTGCTATTCAGTTACTCAGTTTCTACATTAAAAAGAAAAAAATAATAATGACTATTCATATTTTTGCTCACATTACATTGAGCTGCAATAGGAAGGTAAGAGTTCTTTTACAACCAGAGACCGTTTTATATCAGATGTTTCCCAATGCAAACTACAAGATCTTCAATTTTCACCATACAATTCTTGAAAGTATGGGTCTCAAGCTAAAACTGAAAAATAAAAATTGCCTAGAAAAGCATTTTTCTTGAATGAGGAAAATATTCATGTTGTTTAATTTATAAGAGAGGTTTCTAAATTATGGTTATGTAAATTATTTTTAATTCCAAGTGGGTTTGTTTTTTTTTTCCGGCTGCGCCAGGTGGCTTGTGAGATCTTAATTCCCTAACCAGGGACTGAACCCTTGTTCTTGGCAATTAAAATGCGGAGTTCCAACCATTGGATTGCCAGGAAATTCCCAGCTATATTAGATATATTGGAATAATTGTATATATAAAGTAAGCCAGAGTCAACATTTCTAAAAGCAAATAAAAGGTTTTGTGAAACAAATGTACCTACACATGTACCAGCTGGCGGTAGCCAAACATGAAAAAAATTTTA
Source organism: Neotragus pygmaeus (assembly GCA_006410875.1). Classification (NCBI taxonomy): domain Eukaryota; kingdom Metazoa; phylum Chordata; class Mammalia; order Artiodactyla; family Bovidae; genus Neotragus; species Neotragus pygmaeus. The sequence continues at coordinate 202,236 of SJYV01047857.1, read as the reverse complement.
TTTTTACTACAGCTCCCTAATAACCTAAGGATGAAAGAAACTACAACTATTGCTAAACCACTTACAGTAATTGTATTGTGTTAGTATTGTTATTATTTTGAAAACGTAATGAGATTAGAGTGGAATAAAGGAAAGAAATAAGCATGTATCACTGGTAACTAGGATTTGGGACATAAGTGAAAAGAGGTAATAAGTTGTATGACTGAGATTAGGTAAAGATGCTACCATTTTGAATTTTAAGCTTGGAACAGAAATTATCAGTGTGAATTAATGATATTTTGGGGGGGAAAAAAAAAGTCCTATTCCATTCACTGAAAAGGCCTAGAAATGGTGCAAACCCAGTGGTGTATACAGAGGACTCTATACTTTTTCCCACTAAAAGAAACAAGGAATTCTAGAAAAATGGTAAGGCAGAAATTTCTTGTAAAACCAAAAAGTAAAGAAATTATTAAAGACTACCAGGGTTAAGTCAAAGGACTCAGTTCTCCAAAGACATGACAATTTAAGCATAAACAGGGATATAACTACAAAGGGTTGAAATACATCAAGTTTAAATGGATAAAGTTATAATTATATTCAAGGGCCTCCCAGGTGGTGGAGTGGTAAAGAGTCTCCCTGCCAAATGAGGAGCTGTGGGTTCAGTTTCTGGGTCAAGATCCCTTGAGGAAGGAGATGACAACCCAGTCCAGTGTTCCTGCCAGAGAAATCCCATTGACAGAGGAGCCTGGTGAGCTACAGTCAGTCCATGGGGTTGCACAGAACTGGACAGGACTGAGCACTGACGCGCACACCTTGCCTTTCCTTTAAGAACTAGGCTTCAGGATAAGCAAGTCATTGCTGGGAGAAAGTTTCTTATCAGCCAGTCCTGTCCAACGCAATAGCCACATTCATCTGTGGGCTATTTAATAAAATTTAAAATGATAGAACTTTCCTGGCAGTCCCGTGGTTAAAACTTTGCCTTCCAATGCAGGGGGTGCAGATTTGATCCTTGGTCAGGAAGCTAAGATCCCCCACGCCCTGTGGCCAAGAAACCAAAACATAAAACAGAAACAATACTGTAATAAATTCAATAAAGACTAAAAATGATCCATATAAAAAAAAAATCCTAAAAAAACGAAAAATTATGTTCCTCAATCACACCAGCCACACTTCAAGCATTCAATAACCACATGAGGCTAGGGGCTACCACACTGGATAGTGTAGATACAAATTCTTTCTGTCATCAGAGTGTTATTAGATGTAGTTGTTTAAGACAATTTCCATCAATGACCACTACCAGCACAAAAAGGGACAGACATGCTACCTATGGGTGAAAGTACAAAATATTATCTCTAAAGTGGTCTTGGGGAAACAAAGAAAAGTGAGAGTCCATACAAAAAACATGTTAAACACCAAAAGGGAGACACATTCAGCAAGATCTCAAGTGTGGGAAACTATACAAAAATAAAATTGCAATGGGGGGGAGGGGAGAGCAGGGACAGAAAGAATGAGGAGACAGGGAGAGGGAGGAAGAGAGGAAGAATGGGGTGTTGGGGGACAGGAAAAAGAGAAAGGATGTATACAGACATATCAACCAATCACAATACATGTACAATTACTGATTGAATCTTGATTGCAAAAAACTTGTATAAATTTTAATCAGGGAAATATAAACACTGAATAGATATCTGATTACTCTGAAGTAGTAGTATTAGCTTTTTTTTTTAAACATGCGATGATATTGAGATTGTTTTTTTTTTTTAAGGGTGCTTATCTTTTAGAGACACATACCAAAATATTTATAAATAAAATTTCTAGGACTCACTTCAAAATAATACAGGGGTATTAGGAGAAGAAAGAGGACAGAGAAAAGATGGGAAAATAGACAAAATGAGACTGACCAAAAGTTGATCATTGCTGAAAGTAATCCTTGAGATACCTGTGTGTTCATAATGGTATTCTACTTTTGCATAAACTTGAAATTTGTCATCATAAAAAGTTAAAAGATTTATTTTAAAACTAGAGCATCATTGAAATGAATCAACTTCAGCATCTCTCCTCCTCAACCACCCATGTTTTAAGAGGCTGCACTTAAAAGATATTTAGCACAGTTCACAAGCAAAGCTCCCTTCTTTTGTTTACATGCAGGCGGATATATAAAAAATGTAGGATATGATACTTATAATATTTATTGAGTTCTTGTCAAATGCTTGGTGGTTATGTACTAAATAATTTATATTGTTTCATCCAATCTTCTCAAAATTCTACGCAATTATCTTTACCAGGAAGAAATTCACACCATAAGAAGTTTCAAAGAACTTGCCAAAAGGTCACCTGGGTAACAGCCTCTCCAGCCAGGACTTGAATACCCATCTAACCTCAAATCTCGTATGCTGTTTTTAGAAACAGTACACCTAACATTCCCCCTAAACTAGTCTCCCAGATAGGTATTCTTACATTTCTATCTTACATTCACAGAACCTGACACACGCTTCAGCTGTGGTGTGTTGAGATTATCATCTCTGGTTGTCACATATTTTAATATGAACTTTATGATTAGTTTTACATGGTACATTGGTTCATGTTAAGCTTTAAACATCCCTGTCTTTCATGTAATTTGTAACTGAATCTGGTCTCTAAATCACTTTGCTCTCACTCTATTCAAGCTGATTCTTTGAAACTAAGTGTCATATTTAATATTCTGCTGAAGTTCTACTGTGGTAAAATACACATAAAATTTTCTATTCAGTTATTATTAGATGTATAATTCAGGGACTATTTAGTATGTTCACTAAATGTCGCACAAACATCACTTCTCCCACAGGATGTTCTGCTAAATTTAAACCCTAAATGCAAAATTCCAATCTCAAATGACGGGTATACTCAAGATTCCAAGTTCTTTTAACTAAATATTGACTGTTACATCATCAAAAGTTTAAAGAAACATTCTTTTGCATCTTTGTTATTGCTGAAGAAACCATTTTGTTTACATCACTGATGAAATTCTATTAAAGAGAACCCTGCAACACTCTACCCTCTAAAGACCTCTTTCCAGGTCAACATGAATAATTAATGAAACATTCTTTAAGTGTCAAATGCCTTGTACCGACAAAAACATTTCACATCCCCCCTTTCCCTCTGTTCAGAATCCATCATCCTTCTATACATACATATATATATATTTATACTAATAACTTCATCTTTGGCTTCTAATGTATTTTTCCATGATTACTTCTTAGTAATCTTTGCTGGCTATTTAAGCATATAACTTTTTCTTTTCTAAATGTTTATAATCTAATAGAGCAATTATGGACATTTAAAATTAAGTCTAAGTATCAAAATCTTTTTTTAAAAACATTTTTGATAGCAATTTAGATTTAGCCATTGCAGTTCTTAATATTTGGTATTAAATCAAATAAATTCTAATACAAGGAAATACTTTAGAAATATACTTTAGAAAAGGTGTACCTTAATTAAAAAAAAAGATATAAAAGTATTGTCAAAACTTCAGGGTTTATTTCAAGACTCCTTATTATTCTATCCTATACTATCAACAGCTAAAATAGGTGGTGAAGAAAACTGAACTTAGCAAACTGGAAAATTGTATGAGTTTTCTAGTTGAAAATGTGTTTTACAAATAAAAACTAGTACAGTGTCCATACCATTTTCTCTTTTCATATTGTTCACTAAATATGAAATTCTTAGATAATGTAGATTTGCTTATCAAGTTCTTGCAAAGTAAGACTAACACCTAAATTCTCAAGAGATAGTTATAATTTTACTATTTTACACATAACTACGTACAGGAAGATTGAAAACCTAAACTGATTCAGATTTTTTCTCAGCAAGTTTTACTAATCCATCCTGGATCTAGTGATGTATAGAGCATACATCATGATCTCAGAGTGAGGGTAATAAAAAAGGTTCTCCCGGAAAACCACTTCTTGGTGCCTGGGTCACATGACTACAGGACCATGTAACCCAGCTCCCAGAGTTGTCTTCAACTACTAATGAGTAACTAGCAAAAGTGTAAATATATCCATTTCAACTCAAAGCCAAACACTTCTCCTATTGCCTCAAGTAGTTTATTGGTAGTTATTATCCACATTTCTATAAATATAAACATTCTAAGTGACTGTCACTAGTGCAGGTATTAATACACTTAACACGTGAAGGCTCCACAGGAAGCTACTTCATTTTGTGTGTAACAAGAACCAAGTTTCCAAAAACTCCATTTTAAAAAAAAAAAGCAAAAGTAATAACAACAACAACAAAAAAACCAACCCAAAACCAAACCCTGCTAGCAAAGTGCATTTCTTTTGGTTATCTTCAAAACAAATAGGTGTTGGCTTTAACACACAGAAATCATGTTGATTTGCTAACATGTCATCACGGGAAGCAAGTCTTCACTTGCAGATAAGAATTAGGTAAAGGTTTGCCCTCCTTTTAATTTAGAGCATTTTTTGGAGTCCAACATAAACAGTGCTAGTGAATTTTCACAGAACACAGCTTTCCTACCTTCCCCTTCATTTGCTATAATCGTAATTCTTATCTGCAGTCCTGTATCATTTCTCTCTACCTTATAATAAGGACTAGACTGCCTGCATAACACTGTTCAGTTTGTAAACAAAAAAATTAAAGCTCAGAGCACGTAAGGATATCGCTTACATTTTCACTGCACAGTGCATTAGGTGGTGTTTATAAAGCTTCTGCTCTTCTCAAAACACTACAAAAATATATGAAAAACCACATCTGTGTTTAGCCAGCAAATAAAACAAATAATTTACAACTGGAATACTTTAGAGACCAGGTATTGTAATTACATCCTCTTGACTGAATTCATCAATTGCTTTCTTCATAAATCCATAAACATATCAAAGCATATGCATTTAAGATTAGTCTACATGCCCAAATCTACTATATAAAAGAGTTACTTTAGGTTCTTCAACTGAAAGTAATTCTGACAACAGCCCTAAGCCCCCCAAAAGGTGTTTTAAACCTGACCGTGTAAAAAGATGCATAGCTGTTTCTAAAAAGTAAAAGACTATACACCAAAACATGCTTTGTCAGAAAAACTAACCCATGCACTTGAATATGCCCTAAACACCTTTTTATTATTTGAAGTCAGACCAACTTAAACATCGTCTAGAATTAACATATAGCATTACAGTATTTAATTCCAGAAAATGTCAAGATTCATTTGGCCAAATCTTAAGAAACCAAGACTTCCTCCTTGTCCCTGACTGGTTGGACCAATGTGATCAATATAACTGTATATATAATAATCTACTTTAACATTTCCCTTCATTAGCACTTTATCTTAACATACAAAGCCTTGCATACAATTTCTTTGCAAAGGCTTCCCCCGCCCCCCAAAAATGTAAGCACAAAACACTAGGCAGACAATCTTCCAAGTTTTATTTCACTGACTTCAGGTCAATTTTCTATCCTTGCTTGGCTTCCCAGAATGGCAGTACCAGAAGATTTGTGGGGTAGGGAGAAGAGACCATTTGAAGAAGCACTGCATTTACTCATCTTCCAAAAGGCAACAGAGTTGGACATCTGATTGTTCAACAAAACAAAGCTTTAACAGCATCCAGGAACGTAGGCAGGCAAACCAGGCTGAAGACACTCTTCCACTTGTCAAAATCAGACCAGAGAAAACCTACTCCACACAGATATAAAAGGTATCACCATTCATCTTTTCTTTTTTTGTTGCCGCAACATTTTTCTTCTTTTAATTATCATATCATGTAGTTTCTCAAGTCCTTCCTTCAGTCCATCGCCTATGATTGCACAGGTGGGCTGCAAATGCCAGGGAGTTGAGGCGCTCAGTTCACCCATTGCTAATAATTTCTCAATTTCTGAGAGAGACAGTGAGTTCCTCAGGTCTTGTTTGTTAGCAACTATAAGCACAGGGACCCCTTGATTTTCTGATATCCTTGTTATTTTATGAAGTTCAGTTTTAGCTTCTTCCATCCTTTCAACATCAACAGAGTCCACAACAAACACAATGCCATCTGTGCATCTGGTGTATGACTTCCACAGGGGCCTTAACTTCTCCTGACCACCTACATCCCAAAAGTGGAAAGTGACTGTTTTAGAATTTCCCAAGGTTACCTTAATTTTTTCCGTGTTAAATCCTTTGGTAGGCACGGTATTTACAAATTCATTGAACTGCAGCCTGTATAACACGGTTGTCTTTCCAGCACAGTCCAGACCCAGGATGACAATGTGAAAGGACTGAAACGAAGGTAGGCTGGACAGGATAGAAGTCTGGTCTGACAGTCCATTCCCCATTTCCAGTTGCAGAGAAGTGTTCCAAATTGAGAAATGCTTTCTTCTTACTCTTTTAAGAACTTCTCTTCCCAGGAGATCCAGCTACCAGACTGCTGAGGGGGAAAATGAATGTTATTCTTGTGAAATAATGTACAACTGTTCTCTCTTCCTGCTAAAATAAGCGACACGAGGAACTTGATAAATAAAAGTTGCCTCAGTAAACAAACCAAATGAGATAAGAATCATAGGCAAATCGAGGCGAACGACAGAATAAGCACTGCCACTCAAATTCTTTAACATTCACTGAAATTACAGTAATATGTACTTTACTCCTCTGGGTCCCTAGATCTCAGAGACCTCATACGGAGACAATCTACCAGCAACTGGTCCAAGTCGCAGTAACCACGTTAAGTGCTTTTTGGCAGAAAATTTTAACACATAATCTGATCTTCAGGATCTAATTCCACAAGCTTAACAGCATACCCAAGGTCACTATTATCTTACGCCCGCCACCCCCTCCCAAAATACAATATTCTCACCTCCTGAATTGGAGCGTGGGTCCAAATGAGAAAGCATTGGTAGGCTTCTCGACACTGGGGCGGAGAAGCAACCCACTCCCGCTCAGCTAAGCTCTCCAGGAAGCTCTGGCGGTTGCAGCATTAGAAACCTTGGTTCCAGACTCGGACCACGCCCACCCCTCACGGCCCACCNAGACACAGACACTATACACACAGACACACACAGACACATGCACACAAATATACACATATACAGACACACACTCAGACATGTACACATACATATACATGCATAGACACAGATACTCAAAAAAAAAAAAGATATGGAACAAGCAACAAAGGTTTACTGTATAGCACAGGGAACTACATTCAGTATAATAACCTGTAATGGAAATAATTTTAAAAATAATATATGTGTATGTGTAACTGAATCACCTTGCTGTGCACCTGAAACATTATAAGGCAACTATGCTTCAATAAAATATATATATTAAGGAAAAAAAAATCTCTGCTTTTTCCTCATGACGCAGCGCCTTGCATCCACTCTGGGTCTCCCAGGAGACAGTGACCTCATTCCCTTCCACAGCTAAGAGAGAAGGGCAGGGACCGTGGGACAGAAACCTCGGAGTCTGTCATTTACCAACTGACTGCCTGGATGGTCACTGACGCTCCCTGGGACTGAGATTCCTCACCTTTAAAAGGGATCGCATCACAGTGAAAAGACACTCAATCAACAAACAGGCAAAGGATGTGAATAGCCAATATACAGAGGACCAACACGCACATGAAGAGATGCTCAACATTCTTATCAGGAAATGTATATCAAGACCACAACAGGAGGCACGTCCCTGGAGGCCCAGTGGTTAAGAACCTGCCTTCCGCTGTTGGGGGAAGGTGACCCCTTGTCAGGGAACTAAGATCCCATATGCCTTGCGGCGACTAGGCCTGAGAGCCACGACTACCTGCATGCTTTAACTAGAGAGAAGCCACGCGCCGCATGAGGCCACGCACTTCAGAGAAGACCCCACGAGCCGCAACTGAGACCTGATACAGCCAAAAATAAATACTTCAAAAACCCCAACAAAATAAGACACTACTTCACACCCACTGGGATGGTGACTGTTGAAAAGACAGATGATAACAAGTGCCAGCAAAGATGGGAAATCAGAACCCGGCCACACTGCCGGTGGGGACACTAAATTGTGCAGCTTTGGAAAATAGTGTGGCCATTCTTCAGAATGACCACGTGACCTGGCGATTCTTCTCGGTATATACCCTGAAGAAAAGAAAACATGTCCCTGCAGAAACTAGTACATGAATGCGGAAAACAGCATCGTTCATGACAGCCAGAACTTAGAAATAATTCAAATGTGTATCGGTGGAATGGATGAACAGAATGTGGTTTATCTACACAATGGAATTTTACTCAGCCACAGGAGGCATGAATCGTTGATATGGCTGAAGGTGGCAGAATATACCACATGCCAAAAGGCCGCTCTGCATACTGACTGTTTTGGGTTAAAGGCACTTGAAAGGAAGTGAATGCAAGGAAACACTCTGACCTTCCCATTTTTCATTAAAGCAGAAGATAGAATTTCCAAGTGAAAGATGTCCTCACCATACCAGAAGGAAAGTCACGTTCTCGCTGTTGAGGATGAGAAGTTGATGTGGAGTGAGTTCTGTACAAACAGGTCTTATTAAAATTACTGTCTTCCTTGGCCCTACTCACACAGTTTAGTTACTTTTTCACAATTGATCCTTCCTGTTCACATAATATAAAATCAGCTCAAGAAATAGAAGATGGGTTTGGCCAGGCCATTTCTTTGGGTCTTCACTTCCTTATTAAGGCTCCCCTGTCACACGACACTTCTACAAACCTGGGTGAGCTTCCCCTGTTCTTCCATCTTATGTCGGTTAGATTCAGACGAGATCAAACCAGTCAATCCTAAAGGAATCAACCCTGAATGTCCATTGGAAGGACTGCTGCTGAAGCCACCTGATGCGAAGAGCTGGCTCATTAGAAAAGACCCTGATGCCGGGAAAGATTGCAGGCAGGAGGAGAGGGGGACAACAGAGGATGAGATGGTTGGATGGCATTACTGACTTGATGGACATGAGTTTGAGCAAGTGCTGGGAGTTGGTGATGAACAGGGAAGCCCGGTGTGCTGCAGTCCATGGGGTCACAAAGAGCTGGACGCGACTTAGTAACTGAACAACAACAAAGGTGAAAAACCCCAAGAGAGGAGAGAGAAGACACTGCCCTCCCCATGTGCTACTGCACAGATGAGCCTTGCAGCGGTGCTCAGTGAAGAAGCCAGATGCAAAGATCCACATGATGATTCTATTTCTATGAAAGTCCAAAACAGGACAATCTTGAGAGACAAAGAAACGTGTGTAGTTTCCAGGAACAAGGAAGGTGTGGGCTTTCTCTTCCAAGTGATAAAGAAGTACCAGAAACAATGGTGGCAATGGCTGTGTATATGTGTGAATATACTGAAATCTACTGATTAAAAAAAATTTAATTATTTGGCTGCATCGGGTCCTAGTTACAGTCAGTGGGGTCTTGGTTGCGTTATGTGGGATCTCTCACTGCAGTGCACGGACTCTCCAGTTGGGGTGCACGGGCTCAGTAGTTGTGACACAGGCTTAGTTGCCCCACGGATGTAGGATTTTAGTTTCCTGACCAAGGACTCAACTGCGTCCCCTGCATTGCAGGGCAGATTCTTAACCAGGGAAGTCCCTACAGACTACTGACCTGTGTACATTTTAAACAGGTGAATTGTATGTGAACTCTATCTCAGTAAGGCTGTTTTTAAAATGCACATGTTATAAAAACAAAAAAGAAGAGTATTACAGGATCTTCTCTGGCAGGCTGCTGACAGCTGAGGGACGCACTCTGTGCTCGGGTGGCTAGCTTGCCAGAGGGGATGCTTAGTAAATATCCCCTCTCTTCACCTGCTTCTCAACTTGGCTTNACTTTAAACAGGTGAATTGTATGTGAACTCTATCTCAGTAAGGCTGTTTTTAAAATGCACATGTTAAAAAAACAAAAAAGAAGAGTATTACAGGATCTTCTCTAGCAGGCTGCTGACAGCTGAGGGACGCACTCTGTGCTTGGGTGGCTAGCTTGCCAGAGGGGATGCTTAGTAAATATCCCCTCTCTTCACCTGCTTCTCAACTTGGCTTTGGCCAACCTCCAGTGTGGCTCACTCTCTCTCGGAGGGAACTGTGCCCAGTCATCACTGAGCCCTGTCAACCCTGTGGGGCTGCTGGAACCATTTCTGGAGCCGTGAAGGGTTCATCCTGGAGGCTCAGTTCCAACCAGCGGGCAGGAAACCAGGAAGGCCATGGTGCCGTGGCTTCCTTCCCCAAGCCCGCAAGGTGCCGGCTGTCCTGAGCTCAGCGACCCCCCGTCATGGGTTAGGGACCTTTCTGGGGATGTGGCTTCTCCAGGGCTGACACCTGACACTCAGCTCAGCTAGAACCGGGCCTTCAGCTGGAAGGCGGTGGACAAANCTGTCTCCTGCATTGGCAGGTGGGTTCTTTACCACTAGCGCCACCTGGGAAGCCCACAGGCTCTTATAATAGGAAATAAACATCAAGGCGCAAATTCACAATGTGAGCTCATGTCAGTGCTAAACACTGAATAAATCCAAACTTGTTGAATCTCCACACTTCTTTCCTTTTACATCAGAGATCACAGACTCAGCCAATACTTTAGTTTTGATACTGTAATCTGTACATAAAAATCATAACTATTACAACAACTCATATTCACACAGCCTTTCAATTTACAAAGAAAGCTATCATGCATGTTATTCCATTGAGCCCTCACAAACACCAAGCTCTGTGTTGCTATCTCCATTGGGGAAACTGAGTCCTAGAAAGGGTTGATGACTTGCTCCATGTTGAGGAACTATTAACTAACAGAGCAGGGCTCCTGACTGCCAGTCAGGCGCTGTTTCTGTTCACCTACGGAGGCTTCCAGGACCAGGTATTCTTCATAACAAAAATAAGACAATATCCTGATTCATCGATTCATAAATCGTGTTTTGTCGCTCTGTATGCAATCTTGTCCTGAGCCGCTGCATATACATATTGGAGAGCTGGGGTAGGGGGGCAGGGGTGGAGGCAGTGTGATCGTAAAATAAAATACACACTAAGTGGGAATGGTTTGGATTAAACATTTTAACATTGGTTGCTGGAAATAAATACCTAAGACACTGACCTACAATTATAAAACTGAAAGAGACCTTGGAAGTCGTCTGTTTTTTTTCCATTTCACAGATGAGGAAAATACGGTGACGGAGAGAGCCCGAAACTCCCTAAAGGTCACCCTGGTAACTGCTGACAGCGGAGCCAGCACCATACAGAGTCCGGCTCTCTTCCACTTTATGCCCTGATTGTGTCTGCAAATTAAAGGACTAAGCACAGTCCAGATATTTACAAGGAAACATCACAGTGCTAGAAAGATTAGAAAACTAGACCTTGCACACCAACATTATGAGTGTAAAAAGTATTGATATATTTAAAGCAGCAGGAACTTTATAAGAAAAATAATCAATGTGTATTTTTTAGCTCTCATGATTAAGGTTGAGAATAATCTAAAATATAAATTTTCCCTTTAGATACATGGAGTTTTTTGAGTTTTGTTATAATAATGATAGACTCAGGTACATTCAAAAACAAGATAGTCTCTCAAAAATGTCACCACCTTTAACTTATATGAAGAATAAAAAACAATAATAACATCTCATCTTTTCTAGATACAGGTCTTTCAACCAATTACCTATGCTACCTGTCCTGTTCACACCCATTATTTGTCTTTTTCAGGAGTTTTCTGAAAATGATTAAGCTATTTTTGAATGTAGGTTTTTCTTATTTTCTTTCTGAAACTTAAATTCTAGGCAACAAACTATCTATGAAGTTTAACTGCCCAACAAATCTAAATATGGCTCAGGTTATAAGCCATTTACTACTTAATGATATTCATTTCCATATTAAAAAAAATAAATAATCTATTTAGACTTTATTGTACCTGTGAGTCCTTTAAAAGACTTCTTCACTCTCCAAATTAATTTGAAATTCCTTTTGAAGATACAAAATATAAGTTTTCAAGATATTACTGACCATCATTCCATAGAGAAAAAAAAAAAACCACTTAAGTAGACCAAGAATAAACCACACAAATTATAGAAAATATTGACAGTAAAATTAGTTTCCTGTCTCTCATTCACAAGATCATTTTTCCACTTTAATACGAGGCCTAATCTATAGTAGACGCCAGTACAAATTGAGAGAAAAGTCCATCCTTCATATTCTGATCAATCTGAAGACGATTTTTTCCAGAGGTGAAGAGCTGCCTGAATTCTGAAGTGTAGTCTGGACTCCAGCGAGTAATCTTTGTAGTTATTTCTAAAGACAGATAACAATAACATTTTAATGTCAAAATTCCTTTATAAACCAGAGTACCACCACCCTCCTCCCCTTCCTCTCACCTTCATTCTTTATTTACTCTCAAACATCACTATGCAAAACAGTGGATTTTGTTAAAATGCAGATTCTGTTCCTGGGAGGAGAAGGGGATGACAGTATACTATATTTCTAGAAGTTTCCAGGTGGTGGTCTAAAAATCCTACTTTGAATAGCAAGGTTTGTACTTCTTCCAAACAGCAAGAAGGTTATGCTGAGGGCTTAAAAAAGTTTGTGAACTATTTTTAAATAGCTGACCTTCTTTTCCAAACTGGAAATTTTAGGCAACCTCGTATAAACAAGGTGAATAGGATCATTCACCCTCCTCAAAAAAAATTTAAGTTAAACATACACACACACTCATGAAACAACAGTGACAACAAAGATAGTAGGATTATTTGGTAACAACAAAATTACTTACTCCAATTCTCGCTGGCAAATATCAATGGTTTGGTCAATAATTATTATGTGGCAATGTCAGGAAGGGAATTAGAAATCCACAGATTACTTTAAAACTTCACTTACATCATCTGTGTTGACTTCTCTTTGCTAGAATTGTTCAGACTCAGAAAAATGGAGTGGCTTGGATCTTGGGCTCTACTTTCACACACACCACCTTGGCCCATGGAGAGCTATACCTTTCTCTGCAGTGGCATTCACTTCTTTCTACAGCCCTTTATGTTATACAGGTCTAAGGGTGACTTACTGGTGACCTTGCTAAGGGTTATTACTAACAAGCTAAGCCAACATCTTACTAGAATTTACCAAAGGATGTAATTGAGTGTTTCCCTAAGTAACCTCACCAGCTTTGCAAAGCTCCTACTGCACAAGGAGAACCACAGATAATCAACAGTCTTGAAGTTATTGGGAAGTTTGTCTATGTTAGCATCACTAGCACTGTCTTGAGTTAGTGTTGACTTTTTGATCACTGCTGGTCTTACTTTTTCTCAGTGAATTACTGGTCTTTTATTTTCATTGCTATATATTTGCCTTATATATTACTTGAAAGTGAAAGTTGCTCAGTCTTGTCCAACTCTCTGCAACCCCATGGACTGTAGCCTGCCAGGCTCCTCTGTCCATGGAATTCTCCAGGCCAGAATACTGGAGTGGGTAGACATTTCCTTCTCCGGGAGATCTTCTGAGCTCAGGTATCAAACCCCAGACTCCCACATTGCAGGTGGATTCTTTACCATTTGATAACACTAAATATGTCCACATGATAAATACTTGGAAACAGTACTTTTAGTCCCAAATTTTCCAATGGCTAGATTTGAAGATACATGAACGTTAGCTGAGATGGCAGTCATACTCACTCTCAAGAAACTAACTTTAAAAGTGACTTTCTCCTATCTCTAGCTTAATAAAATAAAAAAGTGGAATGGTTGACTCCACTTTCTCACTTCACTTGTCCAAGTTGCTGATGATCTTCATGCTGCCAAATTCAGCAGCCACTTCTCTCGTCTCACCTTGCTTGACCTCTTGGCAACCATCTTCACAACTTCCCACTCTTCTTTTGAAACATTTTGTTCACTTGGCTCTCGAGAATGCCATCCTAACTCATGGCCACTTCTTAATCTTACTATTTAATCTCTAAAATAACTGCATAGCTCAAGGCTCTGTGCTGGATCTCCTTCTCTAGCTATACAGCTTTCCCCAAATGACCCCACCACAGCTTTAAATATCACTGTCTCTGTCCTGCTGCTAAGTCACTTCAGTCGTGTCCGACTCTGTGCGACCCCATAGACGGCAGCCCACCAGGCTCCCCCGTCCCTGGGATTCTCCAGGCAAGAACACTGGAGTGTCCTGGTGACATTCAAATATCTACAACTGGTCTTGACCTTTACACTGAGCTACATGCTCATATAAATGACTGCCAACTCACCATCTCCACATGAATACCTATAGGAACCTCAAAATAACACAGTCCAAACAGAAATATGGTTTTTTCCCTCTCTTCAACCATGCTTTCCTCTAAGTATTCCCCATTTCAGTAAAGCATCATTATTAACCTAGTATCTTGACTCCCTCCCCCTCCTATCCCCAGCCAGGAATGCTCCTCATCCAGTCTTCTGGTGACAGATCTTCTCAGGACTGGCTTTAATTACGCTAATCTCAACTACATAGCACCTCCTCAAGGAAACCCTTCAGAACCAACTCAATCTAAAGTAACACCCAGGTACCCTGTATCATATCATAAATCTCAACGAAGCATAAATCATTGCTATTTTTCTCATCTGTCTATTTACCAATACCCCACAATTTAGAAAGCAGAAACATTGCCTGTTGATGCACAGTTGTTTGTCGAGAACCTTCTCTAGTGTCTGGCACATAATAGGTACTCGGCGAATACTTGCTATATTTAAGGAAATGAACAAACCAATGAGTTATTAAGCTAGTTATGGCTTAGGGCTCTCATGGCATTCTTTCTTCACCACAAGTAGTATTCAAAGCAAGCAGACCACAGTTTGTGTCCCTAGCAAATGAACCATGATCACAGGAAATCTGAGCGCCATTGTCCACCAGGATTGATAAAGTGCTATGAAATTGCCACAATAGCCAGAAAGAAGAGTCAGGAAGATTCAAAGGGCTTCTTCAAATCAGAGGCTTTTTAATGAAATGAGAGAGATGGTGGAACATACCAAATGTCAGCAAACTATAACCAAAATTACGGCCAACTCTGGGCACACCCACTGATTTACATATTGTCTTCTATGGCCACTTTCAATACAATTGAGTACTTACAATGGAGACCCTCTACTGAAAAGCCAAAAGTGTTAACTGCCCCTTTACAGAAAGTTTTCTGACCCCTGATACAGAAGAGAACAGGTTAGAAATCTGTCCTGTAGGTTCCCCCAAATCACAACATTTGTAAACAGTCATAGGGTCAGGCATTAAGAAGCTTGAAAATTGCACAATTCCAAAAAAGCCACAAGTAGAAATTAAGCATAAATTAGCAAAGGTAATATAATGAATAATTTTTCACTAATATGTTCATTTTTAAGTGTATCGAGTTATTGCTGTTGTAAAAATAGTATTGATATTCCTGACTCCATCAATAGTATTGATATTCCTGACGCCATTACCACTTACCTTGCAGTTTCTAGGACCTTTATGGCCTTGTCAATTTCTCCTTGGTTTTTATACAAAAATGCCAATTCAAACAGAGTAAACGGCACTAGGTAGTGGTCGTACTTCAGTAGCTTTTCACTAAAAGAGTGAATGAAAAGTAATTAAATCTAAACAGAAGAAGGAACATATCATTCTTTTTCAATATATATATTTTTCCCCATTCTTACCAAAATAGGTACAGCACTAAGTCTATTACTAGAGAAAAGCTGTCATTATACAGTTAAAGAATATAATAAACCATGGCAATAAACAGTATGCTTTTAACTTTTTTTTTTTTTTTTTGGTCTCACTGTATAGTATACAGGATCTTAGTTTCACAATCAGGGATTGAACTCATGCCCTCTACACTGGAAGCACAAAGTCCTAACCACTGGAACACCAGGGATTTCCTCTATTATGCTTTCATTTTATTCCTTAGTCTAAATCCAGCACTGAACATTGTTTCTTGCCTCTTACGTAGACAAAACAGATTTTTGAAGATTATCCTAGAAAGGACAAGATCATGAACATGTTCAGAAATGACTCCATTTAGAAAATGACTCCACTTATTTTTCACTAAGGTTTAACTCTCTTTACATTGTTTGTCTTATAATGCTTCAAAATGTCAAGAAAGAAGGGGCCAACACTTCCGTTTACAGCAGTATTATGAAAATTATCTGACTTCCCAACATCTGGAAGCACTGAAACAAATAAGAGCAACACCCTTTTAAAAGGAGAGCTCAGCTCACAAGAACATAAAGAAGACTCTGAAACTGAAAACAAAACCAGAACTCTAATTGTGTCAATGATGCCAAAGCACTCCTGGGTCTGTTTCAGCCAAGGCTTTGTGTCTCTCTGTCCACACAGGAGGTGAGACCTTGGGCCCACATAATACGTACAGCAGGGGCTGAGACCACTACAGAAAGCTGGGGCCCAGCTCCACCAGAGATACGGTAGAAGACGAGAACCCACTCACGGCACAGGAGGAAGCCAAGTGCAGTTGGCTCTGTGGCCTGCACTCTGTGTGCTCAATCGCTTCAGTCGTGTCTGACTCTCTGCAACCCTATGGACTACAGACCATCAGGCTCCTCCACTCGTGGGATTCTCCAGGCAAGAACACTGGAGTGGGTTGCCGTGCCCTTCCCCAGGGGATCTTTCTGACCCAGGGATCAAACCCACGTCTCTTATGTCTTCTGCATTTGCAGGTGGGTTCTTAACCACTAGCGCCATCTGGGAGGACTGGCCTATTCTCTAGGTAGGAAGAAAAAGCAAATCCCTTAAGAAACTAATAATCAATAGGCCTGTCCTCACCTGAATTTGCAATTCAAATTTATGTGGCCTAAATGATCCAAGAACCTCTAAGCAACAAAATTAACATGAACGTGGCCCAGGGTGAGAAAAGCCTTTGGGGCATCTGGCAGAAATAAAAGCACAGGGCTTAGAAAGAGACTCCTCCTCAGTCCTAGCCTCACTGGAGTCTCAAGATAAAACTCACTGAAGTTGAGTTCACAATCCAAAACTGTAAAACATACCAGCAAACTATCCACTATGAGATTCAAAAGACACAACAAATAGCCCAAATAAGTCATCCTTTTGATCCTAATAAAAGTGTCAATAAAAGGGAGCTCAATGGATACTTCTTTAACATATTATTAATTTGAGAAATAGACATTGAGTCTTTCCTCTTCTTATAAGGACAGCAGTAGTCCTACATTCTCAGAACATATGGTCAGAAGAGGATCAGTAGTTATAGATGGGAAAGCACATGATATAGAACAGAAGACGTCAGGCAGGAGTCTGTGGCTGTGACTTATTTGGTATACAGAATGGTTTCCAAAAAATTGAGCCAAGGTTTAAAAATCAGAAGACGATACATAAAATTCAGATTCCAGGCTTTCAATGATAAACTGTAGGGATTATTACTAGTGGGCCCACACTGTCAAGAATAATAATCAATTTGAGTTCAGGAGTGGTGGTACTCTTTAGAGAGATCACACAATCTCCCTGATCTGCAGTGCCTATTAATCCACATTCCCGCCATCACTCAGAAAGATTACTTGTCTGGCCCCTGTAGATAATTGCATCTGTGACTCCAGATGCAGAGAAGAGGGCCAGGCAACAGAAACTTGACTCAACTCTCTAATTAGCAAAGGGGCAGGACAGCATCATCAGTGCTACTGAGGGAATAATACTCATTCATCCTAGAAAAATGCCCCTTGCCAAAAGAGAAGCTGTTATAGCATTTATCACAGTTGTTCTTTCCTGCCAAATTATCATTACAATGATGGTTAGTCTGTTTATTCAACTCTGAAACCCTAGGATTCAGGATCACAGTTTCTGGCACATAGTGGGTACTCAAATATTGGCAGAATAAATGAATGACAGACAAATGCACAAATCAAAAAAAGTATCAGATGTTCAGTACGTTACTGCCAGAATTTAGACAGACACCTGTCAGCTTGGCTGCAAATTTAGCTTTCGTGAGTCACCTCTAAACACCACGTGGAAAAGCATAAAGCCATGTTCACTTAGGTTATCATTTCTTTCTCAAAGAATAAAGAAAACATTACTGATTCTCTTTCTGACAACACCAAGTGAAAAACGGTTAGCAGCAGAGATAAAAGCATCGCCTTCTCCAGCCGACTCCCCAGAAACAGCAATTTGTACTCAAGCTGGTTTCATTGTCTGCTTTTACCTTTGGACAATATGATTGAAGCACAATTCTGCTTGCAAGGGCCGCTGTAAGTTCTTCAGGCAGCATCCTTTTAGCAGTTTCACTAGGCAGTCGTCATCTACAGAGTAGTCGCTGGAGTCTTAAAACAAAACACATACAGTTTACTCACAAAAACAAAAAAATCCTACTTAAGAGGCAGCACTAACAGTTGTTAGGTTTCAGAGGGATCATTTAAAAATTTTTAAATATATATGTTTAGCATTTTTATGCCTCACTAAATTCAGTGAAAATACTTCAAATGAAAAGAATATCAAGTTGAATACTCCAAAACACCATTTGATTAAGGGGTTCACTTTTACCTTTTTCCACTTTATCACTCTCGCCACTCAAAAAAATGCTTTTTAGGTGCTCGCCTCTGAGTTAAGTGACCTTAGGTAAAATAATAGTAAGTTTGAACTGTAAATAAAGTAAGAGCTTTATTAATTTAATGAAAGGTAAAACAGTGAGGAGCAAGCAGGCGGCCTCTTCCTGTGGCTCCAGCCCCTAACTGGGCTGGCTTCATGTGGAAGAGGGTAACGCCTCCATGTGGAGAAGCAGATGGCCTTCTCCCCATTAAAAATTCAGGAAGGAGAACACCCTCCCCAGATCATTATGTTTACAGCTTACCAGTTCTCCCAGGTTAGGTGCTTTGGGGGATGAAATTATGTCATAAAATTAGACAAAATGGTTCTGAAATACATGCAAAGCACCTAAAATCCCCACAAACTTCTAACTGCATGAGGCTAATATAGAGGATCTTCTTTCAAGACATTTTTCCTTTTGAAAATGACTCTATCTTCTATAGTCCAAGGCTAATACCTATTAACAGAAGGAACCATATCGTGTGACATCTATCTGACAAAGGTGGCCATTTCACAGCTATACTGCTTTTGAATTTGGGTTTTTCTTTTTTGCAAGTTAAGTAGAAATAAGTCATTCCAAGACAGACTGATAATTTATACATTTCAGGCTGTGAGAACACAGGTGGGAAGGGGCAAAAAAACAAAATGATGAGGCTTTGAGAGTCCTTCACCCTGAAATACTCTTGCTTTCAGTACAAATATCAGAAATCACCATTAACGCATGCTGGTGTTTTAATCAGTAAACAGCTTGTCTATGGGAGGTTAAGGATGCTACTTAACCAAGTCAAAGAAGGTTGCTTTATTTCTAGCTGCTGAAGATAGCTGATAATCACCTCTCACTTCTAAGATCTGACAAGTTATTCACTATGAAAATCACAAATATCAATACCACATTACCTTTCCTATGAAAGACCATCCCCCCTACCTCAAAAAACAATCTATTTATGCTTCTAATCAACAAACCAGATTGGGGCTATGTTTAGGATCTGCGGCTGACTGAATGAATGAATGAGAAATCTGTGGATACAGAGGGCAGAGTATAGAACTCGAGCATCCAAAGACTGTGGTATCCACAGTGAATCTTGGAATCAATTCCACGTGGAAAATAAGGGGTAACCATATACAAAGGTCTTACTCAGTGGTGGTATGTATTAATCTATACTACAAAGGATGGACATTCAAACATCAGAATTTATTCTACTGAACTAAAACCCTCAGCTTTGTAGGAAAAGAGAAGCAAGCTAGCCTACTCCTCTGGAGGAAAAAATAGCCTACAAATATTTTCACTTT
The DNA here is from genome assembly GCA_006410875.1 of Neotragus pygmaeus. Lineage (NCBI taxonomy): Eukaryota > Metazoa > Chordata > Mammalia > Artiodactyla > Bovidae > Neotragus > Neotragus pygmaeus. The sequence continues at coordinate 182,515 of SJYV01047857.1, read as the reverse complement.
AAAAAAAAAGGTTTTTCTTTACTTCCCATTTCTCACATATATACTTACTTTAAAACATATTCATGTTTCCATCTAATTTGGAAATATGTGACATTTAATCACAAATAATTCCCTTAATGACAGGGACACCGTTTTTTCTACTGAAGGGAAAAAGTTAAAAATTATTAGCAATCCTTTGTTCTGATTTAAGAGGCGAACCATGACTCNGTCGAATCTTCACATGAGGTGGCCAAAGTACTGGAGTTTCAGCTTTAGCATCATTCCTTCCAAAGAAATACCAGGGTTGATCTCCTTCAGAATGGACTGGTTGGATCTCCTTGAAGTCCAAGGGACTCTCAAGAGTCTTCTCCAACACCACAGTTCAAAAGCATCAATTCTTTGGCGCTCAGCCTTCTTCACAGTCCAACTCTCACATCCATATATGACCACAGGAAAAACCATAGCCTTGACTAGACGGACCTTAGTGGGCAAAGTAACGTCTCTGCTTTTGAATATACTATCTAGGTTGGTCATAACTTTTCTTCCAAGGACTAAGCATTTTTAAATTTCATGGCTGCAGACACCATCTGCAGTGCTTTTAGAGCCCAAAAAAGTAAAGTCTGACACTGTTTCCACTGTTTCCCCGTCTATTTCCCATGAAGTGATGGGTCCGGATGCCATGATCTTTGTTTTCTCAATGTTGAGCTTTAAGCCAACGTTTTCGCTTTCCTCTTTCACTTTCACCAAGAGGCTCTTTAGTTTTTCTTCACTAGCCACAAAAAAATAAAAGACTATTTTGGCTCTGTGTCCCAACACCTTGACGGCAACTTCACAACAGACACTGAGCCTCACCTGGCTAAGCTGCTCCTGAATTCCTGACCAACAGAAATGAGGAAATAAGAAGTATTTACTGCTGTAAGCCAGCAAGGTTGTTTCAGGATAATTTGTGACAGAGCAATAGAAAACAAACTGAAACAGTTCACTTGCAGAGGTCAACACGAATGAAATTTTAGACCCAAGTTTCAAGTGCAGGGGCTCGTTCTTCCTAACTCAATCCTCAGGGGTCTTTAAACAATACCAACCCACTGCCTTTTATTCTCCAATTTCTTTTTGAAACATAGTAAAACTAATTATGGCTTTTCCCTTGTGGCTAAGAGGTTAAAGTGTCTGCCTCTAATGCGGGAGACCTGGGTTTGATCTCTGGGTCAGGAAGATCCCCTGGAGAAGGAAATGGCAACCCACTCCAGTATTCTTGCCTGGAGAATCCCATGGATGAAAACTAATTATGGGTTAGTGTTGAGACCTGACAGAAGCCATGACAAGCTTCAAGGACTAAAGTAGGCCAGAGCTACAATCACGGAAAAAGTTACAATCACAGGAAAAGCTGGGTCACTGCCCAGAAGGAACTGAGATCATCATCCCCCCGACCTTGAGACTCAGCCAGTCAGCATATTCACTGTAGCCTGGTTGAAGCTAGACCAGATAACATGAAAAGTCCACTAAGCGAGCCTGCATGAGCAAAATCTAGCCAATTAGTAAATGCCAAGAAACCCCTGCAACCAATCCACCCTTGCTAACACCCTGTCTTTGTTCTAAGCCTATAAATACTGCTGTAATTCAGGGCTCGGGGCTCTTGCTCCATACCACTTCGTTGGATATGGCAAGGTGCCCTTGCTCGAGCAAGCAATAAACCTCTTCCTCAGCCATCTCATCCCCTGTCGTCCCCTTATTCTCCTGCCCCAAATCCCTCCCAGCACCAGAGTCTTTTCCAATGAGTCGAATCTTCACATGAGGTGGCCAAAGTACTGGAGTTTCAGCTTTAGCATCATTCCTTCCAAAGAAATACCAGGGTTGATCTCCTTCAGAATGGACTGGTTGGATCTCCCTGAAGTCCAAGGGACTCTCAAGAGTCTTCTCCAACACCACAGTTCAAAAGCACCAATTCTTTGGTGCTCAGCCTTCTTCACAGTCCAAGAACTTGCTTCTTTTGCATTGCCGTGGATGACTTGTTCTCCCAGTTTATTCAGGGACCTGGACCTGGAGCAAAACAGTTAGTAGTGGATTAACTACTTAATGCTCATACAGTAATATGCAAATTAAGAGTTCAAAATTTTATTATTATTATTTAATATGGCCTTAAAGACTCAGAATGGAAATTGAGAAAACATTAATACATTTTCTTTTTCTTTTCTTTTTTGGCCACACCAGTTGGCTTGCAGGATCTTAGTTCTTCTACCAGCGATTGAACCGGGCTGTTGGCTGTGGGAGTGCGGTGTCCTAACCTGTAGACCAGCAGAGAATTTCCAGGACAGTCTTGTTTGACATTCAAGCATCTATTGTTTTCAGTAATCAGATTCTATAGGATACATAGAATCTAGTTCCTGTATTTTAATAATCAGCTAGGGATGTAATTTTTAAAAATTGAGGTATAGGTGCTGTACAGTATAATACTGGCATACAATATTAGTGTACAATATAGTGATTCACAATTTTTAAAGGTTATATTCCATGTATAACTACTATAATATATTAGTTATATTCCACATGTTATATAATATACCCTTGTAGCTTATTTTACACAGAATACCTTGCACCTCTAACTCCCTCACTGCTCGCCCCTCCCCACTTCCTCTCGTCACTGGTCACCACCAGTCTGTTCTCAGGGATGTAACTTTGGTTTCATGAAGAACACACTCCACTGTAACACTCTTTCTATACAACTAGTTTGCATTTTAAAAATTAGTGTGTAGGAACAACTGAAATGATATCAGAATGAGAATACATAAATAAACTGTGGTATATTCATATAATGGGATGGTATTCAGCAGTAAAAAAAAGAACACAACAGGGAATAGTCTCAAGTATGTGTTGAACAAAAGAAAAAGAGGCAGAACAAAAGAAAGATTCTATCTGATCCCACTTATATGAAGTTTGGGAACGTGAAAACTAAGCTGCTGCTGCTGCTGCTTAGTCACATCAGTCGTGTCCAACTCTGTGCAACCCCATAGACAGCACCCCACCAGGCTCCCCCATCTCTGGGATTCTCCAGGCAAGAACACTGGAGTGGGTTGCCATTTCCTTCTCCAGTACATGAAAATGAAAAGTGAAAGTGAAGTCGCTCACTTGTGTCTGACTCTGTGCGACCCTGTAGCACACCAGGCTCCTCCATACATGGTATTTTCCAGGCAAGAGTACTGGAGTGGGGTGCCATTGCCTTCTCCGAAAACTAAGCTAAGGTGATAGAAATCAAGAGTAGTTTTTTGTAGGATTGAAGCTATTAACAATTAAAAGAGGGGAAAAAAATTCTGGAAATGACTGAAAGGTTCTCTATCTTGATTTGATTACAATTACATGAGTGTAAATATTTATCAAAAATCACAATTTACTTATGTTCATTTTACTCTATGTCATTTTAAGCTCAATCTTAAAAAAAAAGTTAAAAAAAATTGTGCATAACACCAAAACAAAATCATGTTTCCCTTTTGAAAGGATAACCTCTCTTTCAGAAGGAGAAAACTAGGAATTCAGACACCAAATAGGAAGAGCTTTCACATCATGCAAGTGGAACAAAGTAAATATTTCCCAATATTTTCCAAATATTACCTTTGAGAAAAGGAAACCCCAGCCCCTGAGCCATGATAAATACCCACTGGTTCTGAGCTGAGTTGGGGAGGGAAATCAGCATTCAACTCTCTTCACTTTGGACAGGCTGTGTCCAGATATTAATAGCACTCTGCAAGACGGGGACGCTCCACGCAGCAGAAAACCCCAGAAAAAAAAAAAAAAAAAAACTGGAGGCAGAGCAAAGTAGTTAGGGTAGACGGCAGGGCGCCATGTGTGACTCAGCAGGCAGGAATCCCACAAGGATGGAAGGGGAGGGCTTTGAGCACAGAGACGAAGAAGGAAAATATATTGACAAGGGCTTCACGGTTGCGGACTGGGGCTGCCTAAGAGACAGGTGGGATGGCTATGGAAGAGGAACTGAGCACTGGACGCTGAGCCCAGACTGGGGAGAGCTGGGCCTCCAGGGGAGCAATTAGGAACAACGGCACCTCGCTTCCCTCTGTGCTGGAAGGCAGGAAAAGGCAAAAACAGGACGCTTGCCGAGGCGGAAAAGGACCACGTCACGGGAAAACCCCTTTGTAAAGAATCTGGTGGTGGTCGTGGTGGTGGTTTCCTCCCTAAGTCTGTCTGGACTCTTGCAACCCCAAGAACTGTAATTCACCAGGCTCCTCTGTCCATGAGATTTTCCAGGCAAGAATACTGGAGTGGATTGCCATGTCTTCCTCCAGGAGATCTTCCCCACCCATGGATTAAACTGGTGTCCCTTATGTCTCTTGCATTGGTAGGCAGATTCTTTGCCATTAGCACCACCTGGGAAGCCTTCACATATACTACAAATGTCCCTAACTTGCTTCAGTACAGTTCAGTCACTCAGTCATGTCCAACTCTTTGCAACCCCATGGACTGCAGCACGCCAGGCCTCCCTGTCCATCACCAACTCCTGGAGTTTACTCAAACTCATGTCCATCGAGTTGGTGATGCCATCCAACTATCTCATGCTCTGTTGTCCCTTTTTCTTCCCACCTTTAATCTTTCCCAGCATCAGGATCTTTTCCAATGAGTCAGCTCTTCGCATCAGGTTGCCAAAGTATTGGAGTTTCAGCTTCAACATCAGTCCTTCCAACGAGCACTCAGGACCGATCTCCTTTAGGATGGATTGGTTGGATCTCCTTGCAGTCCAAGAGACTTCAAGAGTCTTCTCCAACACCACAGTTCAAAAGCATCAATCCTTCAGTGCTCAGCTTTCCTCACAGTCCAAATCTCACTTCCATACATGACTACTGGAAAAACCATAGGCTTGACTAGACGGACCTTTGTTGGCAAAGTAATGTCTCTGTTTTTGAATATGCTGTCTAAGTTGGTCATAACTTTCCTCCCAAGGAGCAATCATCTTTTAATTTCATGGCTGGAGTCACCATCTGCAGTGATTTTGGAGCCCCCCAAAATAAAGTCAGCCACTGTTTCAACTGTTTCCCCATCTATTTGCCATTAAATGATGGGACCAGATGCCACAATCTTAGTTTTCTGAATGTCGAGCTTTAAGCCAACATTTTCACTCTCCTCTTTCACTTTCATCAAGAGGCTCTTGAGTTCTTCACTTTCTGCCATAAGGGTGGTATAATCTGCATATCTAAGGTTATTGATATTTCTCCCAGCAATCTTGATTCCAGCTTGTGCCTCATCTAGCCCAGCATTTCTCATGATGCTCTCTGCATATAAGTTAAACAAGTAGGGTGACAATATACAGCCTTGATGTACTCCTTTCCCTATTTGGAACCAGTCTGTTGTTCTATGTCCAGTTCTAACTGTTGCTTCCTGAACTGCATACAGATTTCTCAAGAGGCAGGTCAGGTGGTCTGATATTCGCATCTCTTTAGGAATTTTCCAGTTTGTTGTGATCCACACAGTCAAAGGCTTTGGCATAGTCAATGAAGTAGAAGTAGAAGTTTTTCTGGAACTCTCTTGCTTGTTCAATAATCTAGTAGATGTTAGCAATTTGATCTCTGGTTCCTCTGTCTTTTCTAAAACCAGCTTGAACAGCTGGAAGTTCACAGTTCACATACTATTGAAGCCTGGCTTGGAGAATTTTGAGCAACACTGCTGTCTGCTCATATTTAAAAATAAAGCAATTTTTAAAAACTGCCTGGAATAGACTAGTATCCATACGTGTATGGCAATCTGATTTTCATTGTTTCTTTTAATTTATTTGTTTTTTAATTTTTAAAAATTTATTTTTAATTGCATGATAATTTGTTTACAATGTTGTGTTGGTTTCTGACATACAACAACATGAATTAGTCATAAGTGTATATATATGTCCCTTCCCTCTTGAACCTCCTTCCTACATCCCACCCTTTCATTGTTTCTTTGCTTTTATTTTCGTCTGGCTTCCCACAGAGGACTCAGCCACACTCTCACCAAGAAAGTAAAAGTTTGGCTGCTAATTAATTTCTTTTACAGACCTGCCTGCCACTAATCCTCCTATTGTCATCACCTCCTGCACCCTTATTCTAATAGTTCTAAGTATTTCTGAGATTCTGTAGTTCAAATCAGCCTTCTTCTTAGTTTTCCTTACTGCCACCTTTGGTTCAATTGTTAAGTCAGTTTTGCCACTAGTCTACCTATTTAGTTTGCATTGCTGTCATATCCTCTGTTTACAACTATTTCATTTTTTTGCCTTTATAAGTTCATGGCTTTTATTAATAAAGAAAAAGTTCTTTACTGTTACTTTTATGTAATTTGAGGAGGGAGAAAACATGTGTTTACTCTGCCATATTTTAACCAGAAATCTTAAAATTGCTTCATTATTGTGTGCTGAGGACTGCAGCTCATTTATCATGACAGTCTGGAGTCTAGCCTATTGCCTGGCATAAATTAGGAACTCAATAAGAAAGTAAGGGTCTATTGAGTGAATACACAGGTAGCACAGTAACTTTCTTGAAATAGTAACCAATGTTTTGCTTTCTTTTTCTCTCTAGTATTTCATTTTCCCCTTTTCAGCTAGGTCAATATGTTATCTAAGCTTCAGGGAATGCATAGGACAATAGAGAGAAAATCCTGCCTGGATTTTGAATTTCAAATATTTATGTCTTTAGGAAAATTCAAAGCGCTTATGGCATAAACAAAATGTTGGGGCAGAAAGTTATGAAGTATACCTCTATCTCTCCTTTAAAACTGAAAGACCAATCCAAAAGAGTCAGAGCCCAGTTCTAGGGAGGCACCAAAGCCGTACAGAAAAAAATAAATAGTATGCTCAGGCAGTGGGGATCATTTCTTCCCCACTGGGGAAGAATAGGGAGACAGATGGTGTCATGTCAGAGATCATGGACTCCGGGATCAGGGCATCATGGATAGGTGATGCCCATGAGGGCAGATACTTGATGGACAGATGACACTGAGATCCCTCCCATCCCTGAGGCTTTGACACTATGTAAGCCTCTCATTATTTAAACACAACCCTAGGGAGAGCCTCAAATTGGCTGAGATTAAGTTTATGCCAGTCAAGTAAGATGGAAGCTCAAGACTGAAATTAACTTGAGTTGTTAAAAAAAAAAAGTATCTGTACACCAGAAACTAACACAGAATTGTACATCAACTCTACTCAGTTTAAAAAATTATATTTCCCCAATATATTGTGTTGCTCAGTTAAAATTCATGTACAGTCCATAAAAGATGGTGATTATGACCACTAAATATTCATTTTTATATAAATTCATGAAAACACCCATAAGTATTTTCATAACAGATGATCAAAGATGTTAATATAGTGACATTCTAAATTAAAGTACAGATTTATACTTGTGAAAGACAAATCATCCATAAAATCAAGCATGTAGGTAGATTGTAGATTGCTTAGCTAAACTCTTTCTATTATTTGTTAATAATAACAAATAGTAGAATAAACAAATTATATATATTGATATAATTTACATAATAATTTGTATGATTAAAAACAAGATATAATTCTTAAATAATATATTTGCTAATAGTAGAATAAATGAGAAAATATGGATACACATGTCAGGAATGTATGTCAGGACTTCTGCTTTCAGCTGAGATGAAGGCCACTGAGAATGACTAGAGAATCTGGATAAAATACACAAAACAGTACCTGTGTGAAGGCAAAGAAGAACTGCAGGGGAAACTCAGACTTTGAGCAATCAGATTCTGGAGAAGGACGAGACTTGGAGAGGAGTGCTAACATTCTTCAATTGATTTTTCCTTTGGGGGACTTGCCAATTTTGAGTACCTGGCAAGAGGCCAGGAATCCAGGCAAGAGATTTGGGCAGGAAGTCACCAAAGGCAGAGAAGGCAGCAGAATTCTTAGCAGTCTGGGGAGCTAGAGAGAAAAATTGGAATTTTCTGAGGCGGGGATGCCAGTGAGAAGGATAGGTAGAAAAACGAGTCTAACACTTACCCTGTTTTCCCAGGTTCCAATGCTGCATGGATCAAGCTAAACTAAGCAGAAGATCTCTGTAAAGTAGAGCAGAGATTTGGAAAACTCAAAAGACTCACCAGGAGGACAGGGACACAGCGAGAACCAAGTATGCAGGTAGAACCCCAGGAGGTGTTTTAGTTGGGTGGGATGCGTATACCAAAAACACCACGGCTGTGTGATTTAAACACTTATGGAGGGTGGAAAGTCCAAGATCAAGAGTCTGGCAGAGTCAGTGTCTGTTTAGGGCCAGCTGCTTGGTTCTCAGACGACCATCTTCTTGCTGTCTCCTCACATGTTAGAGGGGATGAACTCTACAGGGCCTCTTTTATATGGGCACTAATCACATTCATGAGGGCTCCTCTGTCACGACCCAATCACCTCTCAAGGCTGCACCTCCTGATACCACCACACATTTGGGGGTTAGGATTTCAACATAATGGGCTTCCATGGTGGCTCAGACAGTAAAGAATTCACCTGCAGGCAGGAGGCCTGGGCTCAATCCTTGGGTCGGGGAGATCCCCTAGAGAAGGGACTTTGGCAACCTGCTCAAGTATTCTTGCCTGAGACTCCCATGGACAGAGGAGCCTGGCAGGCTACAGTCCGTGGGGTCGCAAAGAGCTGGACATGAATGAGCAACTAACACACACACACAAAATATATTTTAACACATGAATTTTGAGGGGAACATAAACATCCAATCTACAGCAGAGGGCTACTGCCTGGGAACAGAGATGGATCACAGATGGAATCGTGGGGCTCCAAAGTGATCACTGTGCTTAGCATCTCAGTTGCGTCTGACTCTCTGTGTCCCCATGGACTATAGAGATGGAACAAAGCCTCACAAAGCTATGATGCATTATATGTCATTCTGGAAAAGGCAAAGCTAAAAAGAAAAAAAAAAAAAAAAAATCAGTAGTTTCCAAGGGTTAGGGATAGGGAGGAAAGAATGGATGGAACAAAAGGGATTTTTTAGGGCAGTGAAACTACTCTGTATGATACTATATGATGAATATATGTTGTTATACATTTGTTAAAGTCTGTAGAATGTACAACACCAAGAGTGAACCGTAATGTAAACTATGGACTTTGTGATTAAAGCTGTGTCAATGGAGAGTCATCTCTGGTTTAAAAAAGTCCCATTCTGGGATAAAGAAGAAGTGGTACATACATACAACAGAATGTACTCAATCATAAGAAAAGAGATGAAATAACAGCATTTGCAGCAACATGAGTGGACCTACAGATGATCATATTAAGTGAAGTATGAAAAATAAAGTCAAATACCATATGATATAACTTCTATATGAAATCTAAAATATGGCAAAAATGAACTTATCAATGAAACAGGCTTACAGACAAGGGGTAAACTAGGGGAGGGAAGGATTGGTAGCCTGGGATTAGCAAACACAAACTATTATGTATCAAATGGATAAACAACAAGGTCATACTATATAGCACAGGAAACTATATTCAATATCCTGGGATAAATCATAATGGAAAAAAAATTGAAAATGAATGTATATATCCATATACATTAAGCGATCAATGCAAAGAAATAGAGGGAAACAACAGAATGGGAAAGACTAGAAATCTCTTCAAGAAAATTAGAGACACCAAGGGAATATTTCCTGCAAAGATGGGCTCGATAAAGGACAGAAATGGCATGGACCTAACAGAAACAGAAGATGTTAAGAAAAGATGGCAAGAATACACAGAAGAACTATACAAAAAAGATATTTACCACCAAGATAACCACGATGGTGTGATCACTCACCTAGAGCCAGACATCACGGAATATGAAGTCAAGTGGGCCTTAGAAAGCATCACTACGAACAAAGCTAGTGGAGGTGATGGAATTCCNTCTAACACTACAATCACAATGCTATACCTGGTATGAAAAATGAGTGTTCAAAGGAACAAATTAATGAAAAGTGGCTAAATTAGTTTCACAAAAATAAATACCAGTAAATTTGTTCAAAAGCCTTAATAGATTTTACTGAACTGCAATTTTCTGAAACCCATTTTTTGAAGTAAATTTTTATGGAGTTTTATCTCAGTTAAATTTTAAAATGATGTGGTTTTACATTGAGTTTCCACTCTAATCAAAGTAAATATTTTTCCTTTTGAAATTATTCTATATNTCAAAAGCCTTAATAGATTTTACTGAACTGCAATTTTCTGAAACCCATTTTTTGAAGTAAATTTTTATGGAGTTTTATCTCAGTTAAATTTTAAAATGATGTGGTTTTACATTGAGTTTCCACTCTAATCAAAGTAAATATTTTTCCTTTTGAAATTATTCTATATAAAAAATTGTTAAAAAAAGTCTTACACCCATTAGCATGCCTACTACCAAAAAACAAACAAAACAGATTTAAAAAAGAAAAGAAAATTATTAGCATTGTCAATGATGTAGAGAAACTGAAACCTGTGTGTATTGGTGGGAATGTACAAAGGTGCAGCCACTAGAGAAAACAGTATGTCAGTTCCTAAAAAAATTAAAAATAGAAATGTTACATGATCCAGCAAATCCACCTTGAGGGATATATCTAAAAGAACTGAAAGCAGCACCTGAATGAAATATTTGCATATACATGTTCATAGAAGTATTGTTCACAGTCAAAAGTGGAGGCAACCCAAATATACATTGATGGATGAATAGATAAACAAAATTTGGTATAAACACCCAACAGAATATTATGCAGCCTTAAAAATGAAGGAAATTCTGACACATGCTGCAACATGGACATACCTCGAGGATATTAGGATAAGGGAAATAAGGCAGCATGAGAAGAAAAACACTGCATGATTCCACCTATACAGAGTTTCTAGAGTGTCAAATTCACAGTAATAAAGAGTAAAACACTGATTGCCAGCCACTGTGAAGAGCGGGAAATGGGGAGTTACTGTTTAAGGCGTATGAGAAAGTTCTCAAAACTGGCTACACAACTGGACCATACAGTTTAAAAATGGTTAATACGGCAAATTTTATATTATGTGCATTTTCCTACAATTAAAAATGTAGAAGATAATATAAAAATGTAAAGAGGTTCATTTATCTATAATAATGATTAAAACTTTATATAAAATTTATATGTAAATTATAATTTAGATATAAAATTATAAAATCTCCAATAATATAATAGATCTAAAATTTTTAAATCTATAATATAATAACTCTACATTAATAGTTAATTAATAGATGCTTAATTAACTAATGGGCTAATTAATAGATGCTTACTCCTTGGAAGAAAAGTTATGACCAACCCAGAGAGCATGTTTAAAAGCAGAGACATTACGTTGCCAACAAAGGTCCATCTAGTCAAGGCTATAGTTTTTCCAGTAGTCATGTATGGATATGAGAGTTGGACTATAAAGCTCGATGCCGAAGAATTAATGCTTTTGAACTGTGGCGTTAGAGAAGACTCTTGAGAGTCCCTTGGACTGCAAGGAGATCCAGTCAATCCATCCTAAAGGAGATCAGTCCTGGGTATTCACTGGAAGGACTGATGTTGAAGCTGACACTCCAATATTTTGGCCACCTGATGTGAAGAACTCACTCATTTGAAAAGACCCTGATGCTGGGAAAGATTGAGGGCAGGAGGAGAAGGGGATGACAGAGGATGAGATGGTTGGATGGCATCACTGACTCAGTGGACACGAGTTTGGGTAAACTTCGAAAGTTGGTGATGGACAGGGAGGCCTGGCATGCTGCAGTCCATGGGGTCGCAAAGAGTCGGACATGACTAAGTGACTGAACTATTGATGGGAATCTAAAGTTAGAATAATTTCAAATATGGAAATCAGCCTAAATGCCCAACAATACTCAAAGAGTTGGTTAAATTATGATATATTATCTCCATGGAATGCCAGGGAGCTCTTGAAATTATTACAATGGTTACCTAGAAAGAATTAAAACATTTAGGATAAACTACCATATGATCCAGTAACCCCACCTCTGCATATTTACCTGAAAAAAAATACTATCTCGAAAAGATATATGCATGCTCATGTTCACTGCATTGTTTACAACAGACAAGCATGGAAAAGATCTAAGTATCCATCAATGGATGATGAATAAAGGAAATGTGAAATACATGTCTGCATGTGTGTAAAGTGGAACATTCAGCCATGAAAAAGAATCAAATTGTTCCATCTGCAACAACATGAAGGACCTTGAAGGTACTAATGCTAAGTGAACAAAAGTCAGATGAACACCCTATGTTCTCACTTCTATGTGAAACCTAAATAAATAAAAGCTCATAGATATAGGGAATAGACAGGTTGTCAGGGGCAAGAGCTTGAGGAGTAGGAGGAATATGTGAAGAGGTCAAAATGTACAAACTTCCAGGTATAAGGCAAAGGAGAAAAGGAAAGATATACACATCTGAATGTAGCGTTCCAAAGAATAACAAGGAGAGATAAGAAAGTCTTCTTCAGTGATCAATGTAACAATAGAATGGGAAAGGCTAAAGATCTCTTCAAGAAAATTAGAGATATCAAGGTAACATTTCATGCAAAGATGGGCATAATAAAGGACAGAATGGTATGGATCTAACAGAAGCTGAAGATATTAAGAAGAGCTGGCAAGAATACACAGAAGAACCGTACAAAAAAATCTTCATGACCTAGATAATCACGATGGTGTGATCACTCATCTAGACCCAGACATCCTGAAATGTGAAGTCAAGTGGCCTTAAGAAGCATCACTACAAACAAAGCTAGTGGAGGTGATGGAATCCCAGTTGAGCTATTTCAAATCCTAAAAGATGAGGCTATGAAAGTGCTACACTCAGTATGCCAGCAAATTTGGAAGACTCAGCAGTGGCCACAGGACTGGAAAAGGTCAGTTTTCATACCAATCCCAAAGAAAGGTAATGCCAAAGAATGTTCAAATTACTACACAGCTGCACTCATCTCATACACTAGCAAAGTAATGCTTAGAATCTTCCAAGCCAGGCTTCAACTGTACATGAACCATGAACTTCCAGATGTTAAGGCTGGATTAAGAAAAGGCAAAGGAACCAGAGATCAAATGCCAACATCCATTGGGTCATCAAAAAAGCAAGAGAGTTCCAGAAAAACATCTACTTCTGCTTTATTGACTACGCCAAAGCCTTTGACTGTGTGGATCACAACAAATTGTGGAAAATTCTTAAAGAAATGGGAATACCAGACCACCTTACCTGCCTCTTGAGAAATCTGTATGCAGGTCAAGAAGCAATGGAGAAGGCAATGGGAACCCACTCCAGGACTCTCGCCTGGAAAATCCCATGGACGGAGGAGCCTAGTAGGCTGCAGTCCATGGAGTCGCGAAGAGTCAGACACAACTGAGCAACTTCATTTTCACTTTTCACTTTCGTGCATTGGAGAAGGAAATGGCAACCCACTCCAGTGTTCTTGCCTGGAGAATCCCAAGGATGGCAGAGCCTGGTGGGCTGTCGTCTATGGGGTCACACAGAGCCGGACACGACTGAAGCGACTTAGCAGCAGCAGCAGCAAGAAGCAACAGAAAGAACTGGACATGGGACAACAAACTGGTTCCAAATCGGGTAAGGAGTATGTTAAGGCTGTATATCGTCACCCTGCTTATATAACTTATATGGAGAGCATATGATGCAAAATGCTGGGCAGGATGAAGCACAAGCTGGAATCAAGATTGCCAGGAAAAATATCAATAACCTGATATGCAGATGATACCACCCTTATGGCAGAAAGCAAAGAAGAACTAAAAAGCCTCTTGATGAAAGTGAAAGAGAATATTGAAAAAGTTGGCTTAAAACTCAACATTCAAAAAACTATGATAACGGCATCCAGTCCCATCACTTCATGGCAAATAGATGGGGAAACAATGGAAACAATGAAAGACTTTATTTTCATGGGCTCCAAAATCACTGCAGATGGTGACTGCAGCCATGAAATTAAAAGACACTTGCTCCTTGGAAGAAGAGCTATGACCAACCTAGACAGCATATTTAAAAGGAGAGACATTACTGCCTATAAAGGTCCATGTAGTCAATGCTATGGTTTTTCCAGTAGTCATGTATGGATGTGAGAGTTGGACTGTAAAGAAACCCAAGCACCAAAGAATTGATGCTTTTGAACTGTGGTATTGGATAAGGCTCTTGAGAGTCCCTTGGACTGCAAGGAGATCAAACCAGTCAATCCTAAAAGAAATCAGTCCTGAATATTCATTGGCAGGACTGTTGCCAAAACTGAAACTCCAGTACTTTGGCCACCTGATGTGAAGAACTGACTCACTGGAAAAGACCCTGATGGTGGGAAAGATTGAAGGCAGGAGGGGAAGGGGACGACAGAGGATGAGATGGTTGGATGGCATCACCAACTCAATGGACATGAGTTGGTAATGGACAGGGAAGCCTGGCATGCTGCAGTCTATGGAGCTGCAAAGAGTTGGATATGACTGAGAGACTGAACTGGACTGAAGCCAAGTATAAAACAACTAAGTCATGGAGATCTCAAGTACAGATGGTGACTACAGCAAATACTATATTGCATATTTGAAAGTTGCTAAGAGAGTAGATTTTAAAATTTTGTAATGATGTATGGTGACAGACATTTACTAGACTTACTATAGTGATTTTGCAATGTGTACAAATATCAAATCATTACACTGTACATCCAAAACTAATATAGTGTTATATGTCAGTTTTATCTCAGTGAGAGAAAAGGTTACGATATAATAAAAAAAATATAGGCTCGAGTATGTTCAGATACACTATGTTCATAACTATAAAAATAAATCTAGGTGGCAATAAATAGAAACTCTAATTGTGCATAGTAGGAAAAACATGGGTGACTTTTTTCACCTACATTTTTCAAATGTAATATTTAACTTTTTAAAAGTATTTGTAAAGAGAAATCTCATTAAACATTTCAGCCCCATGCTATGGCCAAAGTAAAAAATGATCTAAATGAGGTGTTCATCCCCGGAGTCACAGACAATAATTTAATCCTCCGTGTGTCACACACCCCCGGTTCTCCATCCTTTGGCAGCCACTAATCTGCTTTCCATCTTTACGGACTGATTTATCCTCAATATTTTACATAAACGGAATAACACACTTTGTTGTCCTTTGCCTCTGGCTTCTTTCACAGAGCCTACCATCCCCAAGGCTCATCTGTGCCAAAGGCTCATCCGTGTTGTATCAGGCATCTTCCCTCCATCTTGACTGCAATCAACCAGATACCTGCGGCTCAAGGTCTTTGTCCTCATCATGCACACAGATCAACATGAGCAGATGTGCACGGGGAAAGGACAGGAGCGGGCAGCCATAAAGATTTCCAGGCTCTCGCTTTTCATACTTACTCTCACTTTGTAGAGCTGCCTCGGCCTTTTCAACAGTTATCAACAGATTTTCAGAAAGGTCTTTTCTCTTGCTCACTAGTGGAAAACCATTCCAAACATACATCATTTCCTAATGAGGAAAAATGAGAAACCATTCACACTTAGGTGAGGTCATTCAGTGTTCTTTACAACAACAAAGCCACGTGTGAATGTTTTGCCTCAGTTGCTAGTGATCTCAAGAGATCATTTTTCTTAGCTTTCTTCATTTGGAGTTTAGTGATTTAATCTCCCCATTTTCACTTTATTTAATGCTTTTAATGCTTTCTGGCTTTTATACTACAAAATAGTTCAGTATATATAGTATATTGTGTCTTCACTGAAAAATTAATTTGCTCATTTCTTTAACAAGTATTTACTAAGCATCTACTGGTATCCAATCCTTTTGGAAGATAATAGATTACAGATAGAAATAAATATAATATTTTAAAATGATATTATGAACAATTCAAACAAAGTTTTGTTGTTACTCCTAAGTAAAAGGAAACATTTTTTCTATATCTGCCAATTGTTTACATAAAATGTTTCCAAGGACATCAGTGGAAATGAACATAGGAAATATTTTACCTGGCTCTGGTTCTTTTATACCATTAAAAACATGTGATAGTCCAGTAATGCAATCCAATATGCAGAAAATACATTCATTTAAAGGCCATATGGCAGAATGACAGCCCCTAAAAATGTAAACTAATGATTTCTCATTGCAAATTACATTTAATAGGCTAACAGATGAGAATTTTTTTTTTTTTTTTTTTTGTGGACCTAAAGCAAATGTGCTCTTGCTTGAAAATATTTTTCTAATCTTCCTGGTAGTTCAGTTCATATTTTGAAAGGTACAAAGTAAGCAGGATAATTAGAATCTCCTTGGAAATAAATAAATGGTAAAATATGTTAAGATTGTTTGAACAGCCTCTTACAGGGAAGCAGTAGAAACAAGGAAAATACACTGGATTTGAGTGACAGCAAAGTCATCTTCACCTTTTGGGACTGAAAACTAAGATCACAGCACTCCTTTGTTTTACGTCTAAATTTTCTTATCGCTAATCGTGTAAGAGTTCAATAACTTCTGGAATATTTATTTACACTGATGATGATTTTTTTAAGTTTTGTTTTTATTGATGGAACATTTTATCAGAAAAAGAAAAGTATATACGTGAACTGGTCATTTTATGAAATACAGGATTTTGATAAAATTCCTAGTTACCACAAATTCAAGCCAATTCTACACACTGAGCCCTGGAGAAAGAAGTGCTCTGAGTTAACCTTCCTTAAGGCCTTTAGCAATCAGACCAACATATACATCATATGTATACACAAGCATCTCAGTTTTACGATGGAGAAAGGACTATGGTGCTCTAGAAAAATCCCAGGGAAGTTCTCTGACATGGAAAGAAAACGATCTCCCAGCATTAATCACTTGATAGAAATGAGGCAGGAATGGAGCTGAAAGGTATCATGGGTAAAACAGTAGCAGGCTCCCATAGAAGCTGGAAAAGGAGGATGTTTGGTCATTTTTGTGATTTGCATTGTGTTCTTCTTTTTACCTGTGCTCAGATATGATTTACAGAGTGGCCAAATTTTTATCTCATTGCATCACAGGCATAGGCCAGGCACAACCTGGTCTGAGGGTGGTGTTCTCTGAGATTGTTTTTCTTAAGTAGGAAATACCCAGGCTGAGGTACTTGATGCAGGCTAGTCCCCAACGGACACCTGTGAGGAGCTGCAGTTTTCTTTCCCACAGAACATTTAAAGAGCTTTTATAAATCAATGTGGTTTCCCAGGTAGCTTAGCTGGTAAAGAATCCACCTGCAATGCAGGAGACCTGGGTTCAATCCCTGGACTGGGAAGATCCCCTGGAGAAGGAAACGGCTACTCACTCCAGTATTCTGGCCTAGAGAATTCCATGGGCTGTATAGTCCACAGGGTCACAAAGAGTCAGACATGGCTGAGTGACTTTCACTCACTTTGTAACTTATAAGTCAATGATAAAATAATAAATAATCTAATAAAAAAATTAGGGAAGTAAGCGCATGAACAATTTATGAAATAAGTAAAAATGAACAAGCACATGAAAAGCTCAATCACACATTAAAAAAATAAAACACTGTTGGTAGGAATTTAAATCAGTACAGCCCTTCTGGAGAGCAATCTGGCAATGTCCAAGTATTAAATGCATATGCCCTTCAACTTGGAATTCTACTTCTAAACATCTCTCCCATAGAATTATATGCCCATGTACAAAGAGAGCTATAGAAGAAAATTCATTGTAGCCTGTTTGTGGTAATAAAAACTGGAAACTAAGCAACTGTTAAAGGGGAATAATTGAATATACTCTGGAATCAAAAGAAAAAAATCAGGAACCTCCAAAAAAGGACAGCAGATGTAGCTTGCACTAAACAGTTTCCCTGTGTTACTTGACTACTCAGACAAACTAGACCCCAACTGCTGCTACTGCTAAGTCGCTTCAGTCGTGTCCGATAGACGTGTGACCCCATAGACGGCAGCTCACCAGGCTCCCTTGTCCCTGGGATTCTCCAGGCAAGAACACTGGGGCGGGTTGCCATTTCCTTCTCCAAAGCATGAAAGTGAAGAGTGAAAGTGAAGTCGCTCAGTCATGTCTGACTCTTAGCGACCCCATGGACTGCAGCCCACCAGGCTCCTCCGTCCATGGGATTTTCCAGGCAAGAGTACTGGAGTGGGGTGCCATTGCTGTAATTTGATATATTCAGTACTTTTTAAAGAAATCTGCATTAAGACCATTTAACTTGAAATTATGCTTTTCATGAAGCCTAACCTAAATGGCACACTGATCAAGAATGGGAGCTCTAGCATTAGGCTACAAGAGAAGCCACCAGCCACTTATGGTTCTGGAGCAATGTGGCTGGTTCGAACTGAGACACGCTCTAAGCATAAAACATGCACCAGACTTCAGTGGATGAGTACAGTATAAAAGAATGTGGAATCTCATTAATAAATTTTAGGGATTACACGCTCAAATGACAAAATTTTGCATGAGTGCATGTGTGTTCAGTTGTTCAGTGATTTCTGACTCTTGGCGACCCCATGGACTGTAGCCTGCCAGGCTCGTCTGCCCATGGAAGTTTCCAGGCAAGAATACTGGAATGAGTTGCCATTTTCTACTCCAAAAATTTTGTATAAACTGGGTTAAACCAATATTTTGAAAACGATTATCATGTGTCCTACTTTTTAATTTTTTTACCTTTTGATTTTGAGGGTAGCAGCTAGAAAAGGTAGTTACATATGTGGCTTGCATTATAATTCAACTCAATTTCAAATAGGCCAACTCACCTCTCTGTCTGAGTTTCCTTATTTGTCAAATGAGGCTACAAAGAAAAATTCCTCTCATAGAGTTACTGTAAGACTTAAATGATATATTTTATATCAAACACAATGATTTTCAATTGAGCAAACTTCACAACAAAAGTTAGATGTTCTCCCTGCCCCTGAAACTAGATAATGTATTTCTAGGATGCAAATAGTAAGTAAATAAAGGCAGATACCAGGGCAGGCAAGACGAGCTTCACGGGTGCTGGCAACGAGGGAGAGTAACGTCGAGCCTTCCTCACTGCAAACTTCTCAGTAGGGATCGATTTTCCAGCAATTCTCTGCTTCAAGCCATCCACCTGTCTGTGAAGAGCCCCAGTTCCAGTGAAAGGTCATTAGAACACATGCAATATTTATACCTGTCCCTGTTATGCTGTGCTCCCCAGAGCAGTGGATCAGCACCACCAGGAACCCTGTTCAAAATGCAAATTTAGGCTCCACCCCAGACCTAATAGTGGTTTCCCTGGTGGCTCAGATGGTGAAGAATCTACCTGCTATGTGGGAGACCTAGGTTTGATCCCCGGGTCAGGAAGATCTCCTGGAGAAGGGAATGGCTACCCAACCAGTATTCTTGCCTGGAGAATTCTGCGGACAAGAGGAATCTGGTGAGCTACAGTCCATGGCTTCTCTGATAAAAGTGTCTCAAAAAGAGTCATCAACTCATGCATAATTTGAGAAAATGTTTCCCAAGTGTAGGTGATTTTGAAAATAATCAGCTAAGAACATATAGCATGCTTACAATTTTCCTCTCAAAATTCTAAGAAATTCCAATTATAAAATTCACAAGCACAGAAAAATGAGAATAGAGGCTACATATTTGTAGGGCCTTTCTCATACGTAATCTTATAAATGCACCAAACAGGTCACCAAGAAGGAATTTAGGGAAATATCTAATTACACCACTGAAAGAAAGAGGAAGATGCAATGAGAGAAAAAGTATTCCATATGAAGACAAGTTTGTGTTATGTTATTTCTCAGCACAATCTTGAGATGTGGGTTTTTTAAACTGAAGTATAATTGACATATAACATTATTTTTAGGTGTACAAACAGTTATGGTTTTAAACCAGAATGCCCATCGTGAATGTTAATTAATATCAATGGAAAAGGCAGTGGACATACGAGGCGGGGGTTGAGGGAGAGGGTCAGAGGCATGCAGAGGACATGAAACCTCCTGATTTAAGGATCACAGAGTCTGTAATGAAGAGAACATTTGGGGGGATGCCCCTCTCAGTATCTCAACAAGTTAGATGCTATCACACATATAGCAGACTTCAAGCTTTTGCCTGAAAATAAAATTAGTTACATATTTCCTAGAAATTATTTTGATGCAGAGAAAATTTATTTTGGAGTGGAGGAAACTGAGATGTAAAAGATCCCAATATATCTTAATATTCCATTCCATTTGTTGTCATGTGTGTGAAACAAGGAAATGCATTTTACCAGTAGCAGGTGGCATTTCATGGCTCCCACTAATGTACACTCCACTGTTAGTATGTACATGGTCCAGTTTCTAAAAAGCATGACAAAGTTGTCCTGGTCATACCTTCCAATCTGTCCTGACAAGTCTGAGGGTGCATACAAGCCATTACTTCTCATAACATGGCCACAGAATATAGTATTCCATTAAAAGTGTTTGTCATCAATTATATTTAAAGAATGCAGTGGGGCTTCTCTGTTCCCCTAGCTGCCTCATCTCCAGAGGCCACGTCCTCCTTTCTACCACAGTCTCCCACTCCTACAGTTGTATCTTAGGACATTTCATCATCTGTAACTTTTCTACATCAGAGCACAAACTCAAAACACACCAACCATCCTCCTCATTATAACCTTGGCTGCTCTAATGAGACTTTCGGTCCTCTTGTCTTTCAACTTTCTCCCAACTCAGTAGTCTCCTTTCTCCCCATCCCTCCATACTCCTGCTTAGCCTGCCCTGCAGGCAAGCTTTACTGCTGCAGGCTCTAGCTTATTTCCTAGACTCCCTTGCCAGTGCCTGGTTGGTGCACTCATCTTCCTGCAATGAGAACAAGTTGGTATCACTGTACATTCAACACCAACCTCCAATGAGCCCTCGCACCGCCTGCCATTCCCTGTTCTGTGCTTCTCTGTCCCACTCTCTGCAACAATGATTTCAAACATTCTCCATCCTCCTCAGACCTCCAGCCCACTCCTTTCTCTTTCACTCTCAACAGATAGCCCTGCCTCCACACACGAGCTGGCATGCCTCTGAGCCTGCTCTGGCCTTCTTCCTGCGTGATACAACAGAGGACCTGATCCTCCCTCTAAATAAAGCTGGTCCTGCCATCAGTGCTTTGGAGTCTATCTCCTCCTGACTTTTCAAGAGCCTTACAAAGGTCAGTTATCCCATTTCTCACTTGTATGTACAACTGTCTTTCTGAACTGGGTCCTCCCCAGTGGTTTTTGAGAATGCCCAGATCTCTCCCATTGATATATTCTTTGATATTACATCACCCTCCAACTTTCTCTATCGCTTTATGTATTTATGCTTAACTCTCTTCATTTCTTTGTATCTCATTCACTCTTTAGCCAACCCCAGTCTGGTTTCCACCTCCATTCTATTACCTTATCATTTCCTGCATGGGATACTAATGATCTCTGTGTCACTAAAAGACATTTTGTCTTATTTTTTAAGCCTACAGCACATAGTATTCCAGGCAGCCTCCCATCCAAGTACAAACCAGCCCCGACTCTGCTTAGCTTCCGGGATTAGACACGATCGGACGTGTTCAAGGTGGTATGGCCATAGACTTTGTCTTTTTTTTTTTTTAATTCTGTATTCTGTGAGACATATTTTGAGTAATCCTGGATATTCGTTTTACTTTGGCCTATATACAAAATGTAGCATTGTGTCCTGCCAATATCAGCTTTGCTTTAGTTCCTTTAACATGCAGTGCCCCTTCCTGCTGTTCCTTTGGTCTGAAACTGTATCAACACAACTCTCCACCTGCCTCTGCAGTTCCTTCAGACCTCATCTCAACTATTATTCCCCCTACGCTCTTATCTATACCTCTCCTCTCAATGGGGAACAGAGGGACAGGGTAGTGTTGGTGATACAAGTATCAAGGTTTTTGTCTTGCTACTAGCAGTTCCAATCATTGGGATAGGAAAGAACATAGGTTTACTAGGGAGTTTTGAATGTTTTGACATACCTAAGTGAAGGTGGTAAATGGGAGCTGGGTATATAGGTCTGGAACTCATCACGAGCTTACCTGAATAAAGTTACCACATCCTCTTTCATTGCTACCACATCCTCTTCTGGAAGCATACTCAAAATTGCAGCTTTTAAGAACACATATGTTGCCTTGAGGAAAAGAAAAGCAGTAGTTAGAGAGCACCCTAGGTACGTGATATTTCCACCTTGTAAATCATGAACGACCCACAGGACTTCCCCGGTGGTCCAGTGTAAGAGTTCACCTGCCAATGCAGGGGACGTGGGTTTGATCCCTGGTCCGGGAAGATCCCATATGCCATGGGGCAACTAAGGCTGAGCACCACAACTACTGAGGCCAACAGCTACAACTACCGAAGCCCCCGTGCCCTAGAGCCCACGCTCCGCAGCAAGAGGAGCCGCTGCCATGAGAAGCACACACACTGCAACTAGATGAGCCCCGCTCACCACGATTAGAGAAAGCCCACATGCAGCAGTGAAGACCCAGTGCAGCCAGGAACAAAGAAATAAATAATAGTTTTTTAAAAGAATGAACTACACATCTGCCAGATATAGTATCTGAGGTATCAAAGACAAAAAAGGGAAATGAAGCCTCTTGCTGCCTATTGCAAATAAGAGCCACGCTTCCCACCAAATTTTAGCCATTCTCCTATTCTACAACTTTATGTTCATGGATGAGGAAGTGGACAAAATGAAAAAGAGATCATTATCTCATTCCTCCCAATTTCTCACAAATGGATCAGGCTTTTAGAACTTTTTAAAATTGAAGTTTAATTGATTTACAATACTATATGAGTTTCAAGTATACAATATAGTGATTCAATATTCTTATAGATTATAATCCATTTAAAGTTGTTATAAAATATTGGCTATATTCCCTGTTTTTGCAACCTTGTTATCTTATGTATATCTATTACTGTGTACCTCAATCTCCTTTGCCTACCTTGCCATATCTGTTAGAATGGCTATCATCAGAAAGACAACAAATAATAAATGTTGGCAAGGATGTAGAGAAAAGGGAACCTGGTATATTGTTGGTGGGAATGTAAATTGGTATAGCCATTATGGAAAACAGTATGAAGATTCTTCAGAAAATTAAAATAGAACTACCATATGATCCAGCAATTCCACAAAAAGATATATACATCTCAATGCTCATAGCAACATTATTTACAAAAGCTAAGATGCAAAAGCAACCTACGTATCCATCAACAGATGAATGGATAAAGAATTAATTTTTATTATTATGAAAAGCTTAATTATCAGGACATCAAAAAGTCTACAAAAAATTATCAAAACTTGATATTTAATCATTTTTATATATAACTCAAATTCATCTTCAGAAATAAAGGCTCTTTGTTTAAAAGGGCTGCATAGATGGCTTTTAAAGCATATAGTGCTGAGGACAGTAGTTATAAACAGCAGGTACTTAGCGCTTACTTCCTCCTTTGATGGATCTCTACATTGAGAAAACANTCAAATTCATCTTCAGAAATAAAGGCTCTTTGTTTAAAAGGGCTGCATAGATGGCTTTTAAAGCATATAGTGCTGAGGACAGTAGTTATAAACAGCAGGTACTTAACGCTTACTTCCTCCTTTGATGGATCTCTACATTGAGAAAACAGTGTTGATGTCATACTATGAAACAAACAATCCTAAATGAAAATCATTCTATACACTTATTAGCATACAGATGACACTAAAGAAAGTACTACACTTTACCTTGGACCATCTACTCTCTTTGCAAAGCAGATCTGAATAGTAATATGCCTCCCTCCAGTTTTGTTGGAATACAAAAATCCACATCAGCTCCCAGTAACAGAGATGGTGAAACTGTTTCCATTCTTCTTGAACTGAAATGCATTTTCGAAATATCTCTTGTGCCTATAAGTCAATTGCATAAAGCTGATCATCCAGATATTAGACAAGGAGATAATAACCTAATGGAAAAATACATAAAACACTTTGTACAAAAAGAACAAAATCATGACTCATTAAACCACTCAATATGACACGCTCCTTTCCTTACATGCCAACAATGCAGTTAAATTCTGCCTCCTTATTTAACTTTGTGAGAGGGCCATGGAACTTTACAATGTGGGAGTACCAAAGTTTCTTCCTTAAGTAAGACATAAAATACAGAAGTCCTTTAGGAAAAGACTGACAATAAATTTAGAACTTCCAGAGGGTACGATATACCTTAAACCAAGTTTAAAGCAATGGACAGACTGGGAGAAGATATTGCTATATACATAACTGGCAAAGAATTAACACTTATCATACAACAATTTTACTAAAAAAGAAACAACAATTTTACTTATCATATAACAATTATCATATAACACTTATACAATTTTACTAAAATGGGAAAATTGTTAAAGATATAAATAGGAAATCAGAGAAAAAGATGTATGAGTGACAAATGTATATATGACAGCTTTTTTATTGGAAAATATAAATTAAAAATTATATTATCATTTTTCAGCCATCATACTGGAAAAATAAAAGATAAATAATGACCAGAGTTGGCAAAGAGCATTGGAAACAAGTATTCTCATATCTTTGGGCTTCCCAGGTGGCTCAGTGGTATAGAGTCTGCCTGACCAGCAGGTTCAATCCCTGGGTCAGGAAGATTCCCCTGGAGAAGGAAATGGTAACCCATTCCAGTACTCGTGTCTGGGAAATCCCACAGGATTTCCACCAAAGGAGCCTGGTGGGATACAGTCATATCTTTATAGGAGTTTAAATGGACTAGCTTTAAGTAAGGAGGGTAATCTGTCAGAATTTATTAAAATGCAAACATCTTTGACCTAGAAATCCTGTCAGACTCTCTGTCTTATATAAATGTACCTTTGCACTGAGATGTACACACAATAATGTTTACAATAGCATTGTGTATAATAGCCAAATGTCTATCAATAGTGGACCACTTTAATAAGTACAGTTTATCCATCTCACGGAATGAAACCCAGCCATCAAAAAGAATGAGGAAGATTTAGATATACTGACCTGGAAAGAAATCCAAGATATATTGTAAGTAGAAAACAATCAAATCAAGGAAAAGTAAATATGTTTGTCCCCATTGTGGAGAAGAAAATTGTTTGTGAGTATATTTATATGAAAGGCTCTTCACTCTTTTTCTTCAAGGGATTTAGTGAATTAATTCCTTTGATGGGGAGCACACACATAGTACAATGAAGTTACCTTTATGGAATGTCTAGATTCCAAAGTCAATATGTAATACCAAGATGGAAAGTAGCCAAAAGTTTTCTGAAAGTCCCTTAAATTGCCCACCTGTATTTTTATATCCAACCCGGAATTGCCTCAAATACTTCATACATAAATGTAGACTATATTCTACTATAAATATTCTACTATATTCTACTATATATTCTACTATATATATTCTACTATATTCTACTATAAATAGTAATACACATTGTATTCTATACATAGTAGAATGCACCCACAAAATTAAAGTTTGGCTTTTTAATTACATATTTCCCCTCTATTTTTGTCTAGCACATACAGCTGGATTTGCTCATGTGGAATGAGTTTGCTATGCAACTCCACAAAACAGAGAGGCCCCCAAAACGACCCCCTCAGATAAGTTACCTCTTCCACATTCCCTTTTAGCAGCTCTATCCGGCCATGATAGAACAACACAAGCGAGCCCTGCAGGGAAAGGGAGGAACAGACTGTTCAGTACCCAACCCTGGTAGAATGATTACGGCTGAAAACAGACACTTGAAATTCTAAGCATACATTTGGAAACTGCTGGAGGTAGGGTTCAAGGAGACTNGAGCACCAAAGAATTGATGCTTTTGAACTATGGTGTTGGAGAAGACTCTTGAGAGTCCCTTGGACTGCAAGGAGAGCCAACCAGTCCATTCTAAAGGAAATCAGTCCTGAATATTCACTGGAAGAACTGATGCTGAAGCTGAAACTCCAATACTTTGGCCACCTGATACGAAGAGTTGAATCATTGGATAAGACCCTGACACTGGAAAAGATTGAGGGCAAAAGGAGAAGGGGATAGCAGAGAATGAGATGGTTAAGAGAGCATCACTGACTTAAAGGACATGAATTTGCGCAAACTCGGGGAGATAGTGAAGGACAGGGAAACCTGGCGTGCTGCAGTCCATGGGACCCCAGAGTCAGACGCGACTTAGTGACTGAATAGCAACACAACTACAGTAGCTTTAAGACTGAAGATCATTTCCCCAAATGTATCTAAGCTTTTTATAAATATATGTTAATATCTATCTGGATACATCCCAATTCAAGTGGCATTAGTTATTTGTAGAAATGTACTAAAATATTAACAACTGGAACAATCTAGCTTTATTTCATATTTTTATACATGTTTGGAGTTACACATTTGAGCAGTGACTAAAGACTATTTTTTCATGAATCAACAGAATTATTGTTTAGAGTTATGCATTCATAAATTCCCAAAACTCTTCACTAAGACCTTCAATTCAATGAATACAGTGTGAACCTATCTCCATGGTGACAGATATTTAAGGACCAATTTTTACCTTGCACTGCCTTGATTATCATGAACAGGTCAACAAAGATTACATGATAATCTGTATTTATTTATATATAACATCCATAAACATGCTAATTACCTCTAAAGTTTGTTTTCTTCTGCACTAATTTTCCTGAATTTAGATTTTATTTTAAACAGATGGAAGTCAAATATACAAGGTAAGAAGGAGACGGTTCACATTTCAGACTGCTAAGCTCCTCACACTACTTGACTTCATACTTGTCCCTTCGCGAGAGCCTATAATTATAATAATGATGTCACCAAATATTTTGCAGTCTCTATTTCAGGGTTGCCTTCTAAGTTTGTGGCACATTTGTTTAAATCTCCTTCAAGAAAAGGACCTTGTTCTCTGAGGGTGGGTTTTAGTTTTGAGGAAAGATACATAATGATCAAACTGAACTGAACATGATGCGCAGGGACCCATCCGAGCTCTTCATAATCTAGGGAGCACTCCTCTGAACAACGCCAACAGCCACTCTCTGGCCACCTTGTATTCACAGCCCATCCAAACTTCAACAGGGTGTGCCCTCAGGCAGGAACATGATCTCTTCTTCCTCAGATGTGGAAGTCTTACTTGCTATTCAACACTTAAGGCAGACAACACCTCCCCTCTGAGAGGCTTCTCTGAACTCTAATGCAAGACAATTACTTCTGCAGACAGCTCACACTGAACCCTACTGAGGCATTTCCACACATATCTTCAATTCTCTCTTTCCCTGCACTTTAATACTGGGGTGGGTTGCCATTCCCTTCTCCAGGGGATCTTCCCAATCCAGGGATCGAACCCAGGTCTCCAGCATTGCAAGCAGATTCTTTTTCAGCCCTATCTACCAGGCAAGCGGTGAATGAAAACTCATTGAAAATAAAAAGATATCTTCTTCAGAGGTATATTCCCTGACTTGGCAAATCCATAGCTCATGGCAGATCCTGAGCAAATGTGTATTATTTGAGCAAACATATGGTAAACTTATCAAGTCATAAGAAATAGACCTAAGCTTGTTTGGTTCTAGAAAAAAGTTACGTGGACCAACTTACTGCAATTTTTAGATTTTTCAGGAATCACACATTTGATGAAGCAAGGACTTGGCTTTCAAATTGACCATTTATCAATGCCCATAAAAAAGTATACTTTGAAAATGCTCATAATTTAATTCACAGATGTTTCTAGCATCTTTTCCCCAACTACGTTCACTGTTCTCACAAGCTGAAAAGAAAAAATGTTTTAAAGTAACTAAAAATATTCTCTGGTATAGATTACATCAACATAAACCCTTCCACAAATACTCGGGATGTTATTACATTTTACTTTGTTAAAAAAATGGCATGAGAGAAAGCACATTTTCCTAGATTGTTTTTAAATTANTTATCAATGCCCATAAAAAAGTATACTTTGAAAATGCTCATAATTTAATTCACAGATGTTTCTAGCATCTTTTCCCCAACTACGTTCACTGTTCTCACAAGCTGAAAAGAAAAAATGTTTTAAAGTAACTAAAAATATTCTCTGGTATAGATTACATCAACATAAACCCTTCCACAAATACTCGGGATGTTATTACATTTTACTTTGTTAAAAAAATGGCATGAGAGAAAGCACATTTTCCTAGATTGTTTTTAAATTATATTGTGAAAACTATTCTGTGGAAAAATATAAATCAATACATGTAATTATAATGATTAACCTTCTAAAATAACATCTTCTCATGAATTACATTGCAATATGTATTCAAATGTTTATTATGTACACAAGATAGACACCAAAGTGAATTGCAAATTTCCATTCAAATAGATTACAAAGAGCAGGGAGGATAAAATGTGTAGGCAGAACTCTTATTTACAAATTGCAGAAGGGCATAAGATAATTCAAGTAGAGGAAGGGCTCAGAAAGAAACATGAGGCTACTCTGAGCAATCAGGAAAACCTTCCTGAAGGTGAGCAAGTTCAAAGCTGTGTCTTAATGACATCCATGAAGGAAATTCTTCTGGAAAATGCCAATCTGAATTCCTGACTGCATATCCAGTATTGGCCTCTGCTTGCTCTGTGTTTGTGTCCAACTCTGGGATCCGATCCTCAGTTTAAAAACTTTCCAGGTGCATAAATGTGCCTAATTTGGACCAGTCTGCCAACTGCTTCAGTAAGGATAGAACACGAGGTGTTCAGCCCTATCATGTCTCCTATGTTGGCATTTACCAAAGTGTATCTGATTTTCAGTTTCAGTTTCCTCAGTTGTGTCCTGCTGACCCCTTGGAAGCTGTGAATGAGCTTTTCTACTTCTGTGTGTGAGGGTATAGAGAGAAGGGGGTGCCCGGGAAACTAAGTAGTTTCTCAAAATGTTTCACTTATAAGGCTCTGACTAGGCACCATGCACTGCTTTCACCCTCACTGGTACCCTAAGTTACATGTACCATGTCACACACTGTATAGGCGAGAAACAGGGCACAGGAAGTCATGGAAGCTCCCTGGCAAAACACAGCTTCTAAGCGTCAAAGCCAAATCTCAGCCCCAGCCATTAGGTTCCCCAGTGCGAGCTTCTCAGTACGTCTGATGTCTCACACAGGAGCCCCGTTCCTGCATCTCCATCTCCCCCACACGCTTGCTCCTCCCCCTCCAGCACCTCCATTCCTACTGGGGTCAGGTCGCATGTCTCCTAAGGCTAGTATCTTAGCTCTGTAGTTGCCCTGAATTTATCAGCCCAAGTCAACCTCTTTCTCTTTGGCATTATCCTAACATTCAGTTTCTTCATGATGATGTTAACTGCATCCTACCTTTAAAAAGGTAGCTGTCTTGTACATGTCATTTGTTTCAAACTGGATGGGAAACTCACTGACACAGATATCTTTCTGTACCTTTTTCCCTTGCCATCATATTGGGTATCTCTGTAGAGTCATTGCAAATCGCCATGCTCACTTTGAGGTGTCAAGGCGAACAATCACTGTCCATCACAGTCCTTACTGGGTCCCAGTGTTGTTCAGCCACCAAGTCATGTATGACCCCATGTGTGACCCCATGGTC
This sequence comes from Neotragus pygmaeus, assembly GCA_006410875.1. NCBI lineage: Eukaryota > Metazoa > Chordata > Mammalia > Artiodactyla > Bovidae > Neotragus > Neotragus pygmaeus. Next base: position 153,067 of record SJYV01047857.1, on the reverse strand, counting down.
TGCAGCATGCCAGGCTCCTCTGTCCTTCACTGTCTCCTAAAGTTTGCTCAAATTCATGTCCATTGATTTACTGATACTTAGTACATAATAGACACTTGATATATGCTGGGTAAATAAACCTATGAATTAAAGAATGAATGTGAAATCATGTTTAAACCATAAAGTGTAATATTAAATAATTAATTTTAAAATGAAACATAGAAGAAAGTTTTACTCAAGCATTGTAAATGAATGCTAGATTCTGCTTGAGTTTACTCCCTGATAGAACTAGTCTGGCAATAAAAATAATTTTTAAAAATAGTTTTACATTAGAATTATGAACACTCAGGCACTTTACGGTCCAAAGTAGAAATGATGCTCAATTATGGATGTGTCTGCTGGTGAAAGTAAAGCCTGATGCTACAACGAACAGTACTGCATAGGAACCTGGAATGTTAGGTCGTGAATTAAGGTAAATCGGATGTGGCCAAACAAGAGATGGTAAGAATAAACACTGACATCTTAGGAATCAGTGAACTAAAATGGATGGGAATGGGTGAATTTAATTCAGATGACATCATACCTACTACTGTGGGCAAGAATCCCATAGAGGAAATAGAGTAGCCCTCATAATCAACAAAAGAGTTCAAAATGCAGTGCTTGGGTGCAACTTCAAAAATGACAGAATGATCTCAGTTCATTTCCAAGGCAGGCCATTCAGCATCACAGTAATTCAACTCTGTGTCTCTACTGATGCTGAAGATGCTGAAGCTAATCAGTTCTAGGAAGACCTAGAAGACCTCCTATAGCTAACATAAAAAAAAAGGTTCTATTCATCACTGGGTATAGGAAAAAGTAGGAAGTCAAGAAATATCTGGAATAACAGGCAAGTTTGGCCTTGGAGAACAAAATGAAGCAGGGCAACAGCTAAGTGAATTCTGCCAAGAGAATATACTGAGCAGAACACATACCCTTTTCAACAACACAAGTGATGACTTTATACATGGACATCACCAAATGGTCAATACTGAAAATCAAGTTGATTACATTGTAGCCCAAGGTGGAGAAGCTATACACAGTCAAAAAAGAAAACAAGACGCTGAGCTGACTAAGGTTTAGAGCATCAGTTTCTCATAACAAAATCCAGGCTTAAACTAAAGAGAGCAGGGAAACCCACTAGGCCAGCCAGGTATGACTTAAATCCCCTATGAATATGCAGTGGAGGTGATAAATAGATTCAAGGGATCAGATCTAACAAACAGTGTCTGCGAAGAACTACAGACAGAGATCCATAATATTGTTCAGGAGACAGCTAAAAAGACCATGCCAAATAAAAAGAAAAGCAAGAAGGCAAAGTGGTTATCTGAGGTTTTCCAAACAGCTGAAGAAAGAAGATAAGCAAAAAGCAAGGGAGTAAGGGAAACATACGTCCACCTAAACGCAGAGTTCCAGAGGATGGCAAGGAAAGACAAGAAGGCCTTCTTCAAAGAACAGTGCATAAAAATAGAGGAAAATAACAGAAGGGGAAAGACTAGAGATTTCTTCAGGAAAACTAGAACTATCAAGGGAAAGTTTCACCCAAAGATGGGCACAACAAAGGACAGAAATGGTAGAGATCTAGAAAACACTGAAGAGATCAAGAGAGAGAAAGAATACACAGGAGAACTGTATAAAAAGATCTTAATGAAGCAAATAACTACGATGGTACGGTCAGTCACCCAGAGCCAGACATTCTGGAGTGTGAACTCAAGTGGGCCTTAGGAAGCAGTGACGTTAATAAAGCAAGTGGATGTGATGGAATTCCACCAGAGCTATTCAAAAGCCTAAAAAATGATGTCACCAAAGTGTTCCACTCAATATGTCAGCAAATTTGGAAGACCCAGCAGTGGCCAGAAGACTGAAAAAGTCAATCTTCATCCCAATTCCCAAGAATTGTAGGAGTAAAGAATGTTCTAACCATTGGACAATCACACTCATTTCCCATGCTAGTAAGGTCATGTTTAAAATCTTGTATGCTAGGCTTCAACATTATGTGAACCAAGAACTTCCAAAAATCCAAGCTGGGTTGAGAAAAGGCAGAGGAACCAGAGATCAAATTGCAAACATTCGCTGGATCATAGAGAAAGCAAAGGAATTCTAGAAAAACATCTACCTCTGTTTCATCAATTATACTAAAGCCTTTGACTGTGTGCATCATAAGAAACTGTGGAAAGCTCTTAAAGAGATGCAAATTCTAGATCACCTTACCTTTCTCCTAAGAAAACAGTATGAAGGTCAAGATACAACAGTTAGAACCCTATATGGCATAATTGATTGGTTCAGGATTGAGAAATGAGTATGACAGTGTTGTTGCTGTCATCCTATTTAACATATACGCTGAGCACATCGTGAGAAATGCCAGGCTGGATGAGTTACAAGCTGGAATCAAGATAGGGAGGAGAAACATCAACAACATAAAATATGTGGATGATACCACTCTAATGGCAAAAAGAAAAGAGGAACTAAAGAGCCTCTTGATGAGGGTGAATGAGGAGAGTGAAAGAGCTGGCTTAAAACTCAATATTAAAAAACCTAAGACCATGTCATCTGGCCCCATTACTGCATGACAAATAGAAGGGGGAAAGATGGAAGCAGTGACAGATTTCCTCTTCTTTGGCTGTAAAATCACTGCAGATGGTTACTGCAGCCATGAAATCAGAAGACAACTGCTTCTCATCAGGAAAGCTATGATAGACCTAGACAGTGTGCTGAAAAGCAGAGACGTTACTCTGCTGACACAAGTCTGTATGGTCGAGGCTATGGTCTTCCCAGTGGCCATGTATAGTTATGAAAGTGGGACTGTAAAGAAGGCAGAGTGCCAAAGATTTGATGATGAGAATTGTGGTGCTGGAGAAGATTTCTGAGAGTCCCTAGGACAGCAGGGAGATCAAATCAATCAACTTTAAGGGAAATCAACTCTGAATAGTCATTGGAAGGACTGAAGCTGAAGCTCCAGTATTTTGGTCATCTGATACAAACAGCCAGCTCATTGGAAAAGTCCTTGATGCTGGAAAAGATTGAGGGCAGAAGGAGACCAGGGCATCAGAGGATGAGATGGCTTGATGGCATCACCAAGGCAGTGCACATGAACCTGGGCAAACCTCGGGAGATGGTGAGGACAAGCAGTGCTGGCGAGCTCCAGAACATAGGGTCACAAAGAACTGGACATGACTGGACAGCTGAACAACAGCAGCAAGGCACTTCAGATAGAGGGCAGTGATAAATTGTTTTGAATTTGATATATACTCATTTAATTAAACTTTATTATCTCTCAATATATGTTATCAACTTACGTTTATGACATGACAAGCTTCTATCCTTTTTAACTTCACGGATCTTATCAGAAGTTGTTTTCTATTTTTTAAACTGGATTTTTAAAAAACATGATATTATTTTTTATGTAAAAAATGTGTGAGGCACATGATTTTATTTAATACATAAGATATATTCATTTGAGCAAGTTTTGTTAAAAAAAATATATTTCATTAAGACACATATTTTAGGAGTGAGCATATTTGGGAACTAACTCCCTAGCTTTACAAGGAATTCAGTTGGAAAGGGGATTCCGTTTATTCAGCCTATGTTCTTAGTTGGGGCCAGATAATCAGTTCAGCTACAGCTGCCTCTGAAGAATTCAGAGGCAGTAATGGGGCTCCTGTGATAATAAGACCCTTTCAGTGGCCAGGAGCCCCTGCAAAAGAAATTTCCATGGTTAGGTTCAGAACAAATGAGCTAGAAGCCTGGGATGCATGGAAGCTGGCCCATGTCTAAGGCAACTCCTGACTCCTTCCAACCTGCTCTGAATCACCCCCTACCCCATCACCCACCCCTCAGTCACCTGGGGCAGTAGCTGAAAGAGAGAGCCCTGAGCAGACCTGGGAGGACGGCTGAGGAGGGAGCGTCATGATCTCGGAGCCAGGACGCTGTCTGCAGGCCGGGCCGTGGCAGTGGAGCAGCACACGTGTCTCAGAGGAAGGGACACAGATGCTCAGACGTGTGTGTCCTTAACCGAGTCACTCTGCAAGAGTCACATGAGCGCTGATGCCCCCCTGCATGGCTGTCAGGAGGATGGACAGAGGTGACATCTGTACCATTCCTGGTTCCCTACTAACCACCTAGAAATGCCATGGGTAGTAGGAGAGAGCTGACTTAAAATCCATGTTCTCTGCCTAGAATTGAACAGCTTGTATCAAACCAAGACTTCTGCTAAGCCCCAGCTTAGAAAAGCTGGATGAAACGTGTAGAAGGATAATTGTTTTGAAGGCCTGGGAGGATTATCACAGCAGTGACAACTTGAGGAGCCAAAATGGAGAGAAAGAGAACACAGGGGGGTTGGGGAGGCAGCCCACTGCCCCTGTCCCCATGGACATCTGCCGGTTAGTCAACGTGTGCTGAGAAGCTGTGCAGACTTCTCTTAAGTCTCACAGGAGTGAGGAAAACAAGGGCACTTAGGGTTCATGAAGGAGGAAAGGTTCCAGTAAAACACCCAGGCGTTCTGTTGGGAATTCATGAAGGGCTACACCCTCACAAGGATGCATCCAGAATAAGACCAGAACACGCAGCATTTTTGTCAGCCTCGATTTAGACTAGATAAAGGTGACCTGCCACAGCCAAACTGCCTGCCAGGAGGCACAGGAATCCTCTTTGGAGAAATCTAACCTTCACCAGGACCTCAAATTATCTCAAAAGTGCTTCCTACAGAAGGGCCTAAAGTCAAAAATATTTATGTCCAGACTACCAGGGAAAAACACAGAATGATCAAAGAGAGGAAAAGATGAACTAGAAAGAGACCCGCAGTTAAGTCTGGCTATTGAAGTTATCAAAAGTTGATTTTAAAATAACTGTGCTTAATGTGTTCAAGACACTGGAAGATATAAAGAATATTACAAAATAAATGGCATCTATTAAAAAGTCAAATTCAATTCTACAACTGAAAAAGGCAATAACTGAAGTTAAAAATTAAGTTAATAGCAAATTAGGTAAAGTTGAAGGGAGGATTAGATAAATTGAAAAGGAGTACAAAAAATTTGAAATAGATAATAAAATAATCATAAATGAATAACAATTGTACAAAAAAAGGTGGGGGTATAGGAGAAGACATTAAAAAACACTTTTCCATAAGGAGAAAATAAAAAATGAAGATAAAGCAATATTTAAAGGTGTAATAGCAGATAATCTTCTACAATTTATTAAAGACATCAAGCAACAGAGTGGAAAGGTAAAATAAATACAGAGAAAGTCAAATTCTAAAGGAAGATCTTAAAACCAATTCTAGGGAGAAGAAGGCCAAAGGAACAACAATAAAACTAACATAATTTCTTCACAGAAAAATTGAAGCTGGAAGAAATTGCATTAAGGGACTGTAATCCAATGACTGTCAACATAGTCATCTTTGGAAAATATCTTCGAAACAATGAAGAGATTTTCAGATTTAAAAAAAAAAAAAGAAAAGAAAGAAAATACCTATGGGACTTAGAGAAGAAGAAAAATGTTACCAGGACTTCCCTGGTGGCTCAGTGGTAAAGAGTCTGGTTGCTAACTCAGGAGACGCAGGTTCGATCCCTGATCTGGGAAGATCCCACATGTCATGGAGCAGTTAAGCTCATTTGCCAAAACCATTGAGCCAGGGATCTGAGAGAATCTGTAGGTCACAGCTACTGAAACTGAGCACCCTGGAGCCTGTGTGCCCCAAGAGACGCCACCACAGCGAGAAGGCCTGCACCACAAGGAAGAGCAGATCCCCTTCTCTGCAACCAGAGAAAGTCCATGAGAAGCAATGAAGACCTCACAGAGACAAAAACCAATTAATCTTTTTATAAAAAAGAAAGAAGACTGTTCCCAGGTGGAAGTATGAATATGAAGTCGACCAGGAAATATAAATGAATACTGACGATATAATGACAACCAGACTTCCCTGGTGGCTCAGCTGGTAAAGAATCCGCCTGCAATGTGGGAGACCTGGGTTCGATCCCCGGGTTGGGAAGATCCCCTGCAGAAGATAAAGGCTACCCACTCCAGTATTCCAGGCTACCCACTCCAGTATTCCGGCCTGGAGAATTCCATGGACTATATACAGTTCATGGGGTTGCAAAAGAGTCAGACATGACTGAGCAACTTTAACTAATCATTTTATGGATTTAAATACATGGGAACACCTGTGGTGGATTCATGTCGATGTATGGCAAAGCCAATAGAGTATTGTAAAGTCAAATTAAAAAAATAATAAAAAATAAATAAATAAATACATGGGAAAAATTAAACAAAAATCAATTCAGCAAACTTAATGAATATTGGTATCATTGCTTTTTAGTCATTTTTTGAATATAGACTTCTTTTATAAGGTTTTAACATGTGAAATGTTCACACTGCAATGACCTTAATCTCAAAAATATTTCTCCTACCTCTGCATTCTTTTATGAAAATATGCAAGTCTTGAAAACTGTAATTGTAGTAAGACATGTTTCTCAAAAAAGCTTTAGTCTTTAATGATGCTCAAATAAAAACGAGTCTATGCTTATAAAAAGTTGTAAGATGTCTAACCAATCAAGTCATGTTCTGCTCTTTTTACGTTTGTTGCCCTTCTTAAACCGTATCCTCAATCATGGGTGTGAAAGTTACTATTTGAGTGATCAAAATCACACTGAACTTCATTACAGAAAATGATGCTAAGTTGACAATTCTCCAGGAGGATTTCCAGAGTGATATTCTTCTTGGTATTTCATTTTGCAGTTTCCTCTAGGACTTGGATGAAAACTATTCTGGTGATTTATATCATGAAAACACATTACTGAAATCCCTTTTAAAAATTTACCAGCATTCATATTAGACAGACTCACCCAAATTCCCCAGGGCAAAGCACCTGAGAATGAGACACTGAGGGATTTGCTTTTCCCGTTGCAACCTATAAGCTTCTCCATGACTACACTGCATCGCAGCTGTTTCAATGTGGCTCTGCCTGGCTACTACAGTACGATGGCAATGTATCCAACTTTGTGAACTCAGTACCTGGCACAGGATTTGAGGGAACAGCTTAATGTTTTCTATTTAATGACTAAATATGTGAGGATTCACACATATGAATGTGCACTGCCTGAGAGGTCTTCATACAAGAATGAGAAGTAATGCTACAGATTTACAAGTTTTTTGAATTTCTCATTAATTTTTAAAACACCCTTAACCTCACAAAACCCTACTTTGAATTTTGCTTTATAGAGTCACTATCCTGTGAAGACCAGTGGAGGAGGTGCCCTCTCTTCTTCCAATTTTCCTTCCCACAGGTGGAGAACCAGCAAACCTGAATCTTTCACTTCAAGACTAATACCTTTTGTTGAAAAAAGAGTTCTCAGCCTGTCTTTCGTTCCCCTCTCAAATCAGTACTCGAGACTGAGGCAGTTTGAAGCTAGCTTAATATACTTTTGCTCACTCTCCCTGGCAAAATAAAAGGATATGGATAATTCTAAAAGTGTCAGTTTCTTAAAGGGTTGGCAAGTTCTTAAGGATGTATATGCAAATATTCCTATTCCAAGAGGCTCAAGTCCTAAAATAAAAGTCCCTTTGATAAACACTCTTCCCTAGTCATATAAAAGAAGAAATAAGCTTTACCTACGAGGAATCACACCCAGACAGACTTGCCAGCATTATCTCATTTACTGACAAGGATGGTGTCATATGAACCCCTGCTTCCCTGAGCAGGGGATGGAAGGTTGTGTTCATCTCTGTCTCTGTTTAAAGAGGAAAAGACTGTGTGCTGAATAGATGCTAATAGAAGCCATTTTCACATCATGAACTTGGATGTTGTTGCCTTTTCATTCCCTTAAAGATACAACAGCAGCTCCTGTTCTGTACTGAAATGTAATATCTGTCATCCCTTTGGAAATGGAGGGCAAAGATCCTTAAAACTCACCTCAGTGATACTGAAAGATTGAATCTAAAGTAACCCATTATTCCCCATAATTTAATAGAGCAGACATACCCAATAACCACTTACTAGAGGCTCCTCTGAAACACAAGTGCTCCATCGGTTAAAAACACTACCCNCGAGATAAAAAATTTTAACTTTAAATAGAAAAACCATCCCCTAACTCCACCAAAATATGGTTAAGATCCAAAGTCAGTTTATTGTTCTGCAAAGAAACTGCCAATAATTTTCATGCTAATTATGAGGACATGTTATACTTCCCTCATACTCAATAAACATTTTTTAATCTTCTTTGTCAAAATTAAGAAAAAATTAATTTTTTACCCTATTTCCAGAAAATCCTATAAATTCTAGTAGTCTGATAATCCGTGCTGGTAAAAGGGACAGCATCTGTAAGAAAAACAAAAAACCCACAAGTGTTGTATTGTGTGTTAGTATACCTAACGATAGGTAAATGCTAAACTCTAAATACTTAAAATTTTAATGATTCAGTCACATGAAAAACTAGAACCAAGTTTAAACCAGTAGACCTCTCTCAGTCACCATATACTGTACCTCCTATAATCGTTACTTGTGCCAATTTCATTCAGTTAAACTAAAAAATTAAAAACAAAACAAAGATTCTGGCCTTTCCAGGATGCTCTAAAGAATACTTCTTCCTTTGATGTGGAGTGATAAAAGTGTTGAGAAAGTAACCCCTGGTGCCCACCTCCAAACAAGATTTATTTTAGCAACCTTTTCCAGGAAGCAAAAGTTGTTATATTCTTCATGATACGCAGGCAAAACCCGGAAGTGGAAGGCTAGAGCACTACAGCCGCTCTCTGAGACATCTGAGCAGGATGAAGGGACGTTCTCTCAGGGCAAAACTTCAAGCAGAGACCTGGTTGTTCACTTTGCTTGGAGAAGAAATGCCCATACATGCAATTATATACTGATTCCGTAAGCCAACGGTTTGATTGGATGGTCAGGGATTTAGAAAGAACATGACAGGAGGCAATTCCCTGGTGGTCCAGTGGTTAAGACTCCAAGCTTTCACTGCCAAGGGCCCAGGTTCAATCCCTGGTCAGGGACTTAAGATCCCACAAGCTGTGTGATGCAGCCAAAATAAAAAGAGAGAGAGAACAAAGAACATGATGGGAAAACTGACGCCAAGGAACTCTGGGTAAGAAGTATATGGATATATCTCTTTGAATGGGAAAAAAAAAAAGAACATATTTGTGTCCCATATGAATGTTCACCAAAGGCTGTCCTCAGCAGAGGAAGATTTTAATAATCAAATGGGTAGGGTGATCCATTCCGTGGACATCTGACAGCTGTCTCTTCAGCCACCTCTGTCATCAACCAATGGGCTCATAAACAAAGTAACCCTGGCTGTATATACCAATTCCAGTCAAACCTTAATAAAACATCAAAATCTCTAAATAATATTGCAATTGGACAGAATCTATCCCAGAGCATTATTACTATCCTTCAAGCTCTATTATTCCCTAACCTAGTTTCAATTCCAGAACCACCATTGCTATAACAACAATATTTCTGATGTGGGAATGGAACCGAATTTCAAGCTCCTTCTTACAAAAAAAAAAAAAAAGTTACTAGTGCATTCGGAGGGCTGTATGCTGCCCTTATTATACAATCCAAAACTATTCTGAGCATTTGCAGAACTTTATAGTATATTCTGACCAGAGCCTCCAACTGGGTCACAACAGAATAAAGAGGATCCCACTCTAGCCACTTGTCAAACACACTCAGGCAGAGGTTCAGGGTGAGGTTCAAATGCAATAGCAGAGGCACTGAAAACCTAAGGTTCTTTTATAAAAGATTCTGGTTACCTTCTGATTACTTACCAAATTAAACGCCCCTATTCCAAGCTTGACACCCCCTTCAAACTCGTAGAAGAATTGCTGCTCAACTTTGTTCTTCTGAATTACATGCAGGATTGAAAGACATTCTCTGGATTAAAGAAAACAGTTATACTGTAAGTTTACTATGACACTGAAAATTAATGTCAAGTCAAATTTTGCATTTAAGTACCATAAGATAGATGTCAAAACACTGGAGAATTTTTAAGTGGATGATGCTACACTGAGTTTACTCTTAATGCTACCAGATAATGATCATTAAAGAAAAATGAAACACCCATTTCTACATTGTTTACCAGGATCAATCTTTCCACACTTAAAGCAAAGGGGGTTCAAATACCAGCAGGCGTGACTCAGGAGCCATAGAACCTCAGGACTGTGAGCTCCCAGTTTCTCAGCAATGTGTTAGAGGAGATTTTCTAAGAATGCTCAGCCTCTCAGCTGCTCTGCACCCTTCAGCAACCTACATTCGAGTGAGTAACTGAGGTCCTACTGACAAAAAAGAGTTGAATTTCAGTGTGATTACTATGGCATCAAATAGACCAAATAAAGAACTTGGAACTAGGAAAGAATGAAAGAGGAAAGTAAAGTCCATCACAACTGCCTGCAACTTTCTTCTTAATTTTCTCTCCTCACCCAAGCCAATCTTTCTGATTTTTCACTTTAATTACTTTCTATTCATTTCTCCCTTTCCCTTCGTATCTTGAATGCAGAGTATTTCATCTGTATTCATCAGAGAAATGCAGATGAAAACAATGATGTAAAAATTGGCAACAACCAGAAATTGTTTATCAAATTGAAAGATACATTTTTAACATAAAAAGAAATAGCCAGATACTACCATATCACCTGATGTGATGCAATTATAAAGAATGCAACTTCATTTATGATACATTCTAGCCAAATGCATCTAAGTTGAATCTAGTAAGCCTATATATCTAATTTCCAGTTTATAGGAAATATAAGGAGCTAGAGAAATGCTATCAACTGAATTATATTTCCCCCAAATCCATATGTTGAAGTTCTAACTGTGCCCCCCTCCCAAAGTGTGACTATATTTGGAAATAAGAGATTTTAGGAGGTAATTAAGATTAAATGAGGTCACCGTTAAGTGGAATCTCTCTCTGCCCTGTGAGAAAAGAGTGAGAAGGTGGCTGTCTACAAGCCAAGAAGAGAGCCCTCACCAGAACCTGATATGCTTGTGCCCAGATCTTAGACTTCCAACCTTCAGGACTGTGAAGAAGTAACTTTCTGTTGCTTAAGTCATTCAGTGTATGATATTCTATTATGGCAGTCAGAACTGACTAAGAGAGAGCAAGCTAAACTAAAACTCAAGGAAGCCACCAAACAAAGCTGTGTGTATACAACCACAGGACAACTGGATTGGGCTTTCCCACAACTGACATGAATACAGAAACTCCTGTATAATAAGATATACTTAATGGACATAAACACTGAATGCACAAGACAGTCTTGGGTTGGGACCAAAGTGTTGACATTCCGGAAGTAAAAGAGATTTGGGACCAACTGGCAAAATTTGAAGATAGGTTGAATATTTGAAGATGGATTGAATATGAAAAGAAGATTTGTTGACATGAAAAAGAAAAGATCATTAACTGCAAAAGCAAGTTATAAAACTGTACGTAACAGTGATCTCATTTTGGTTTTAAATATATATATCTCTAGATTCATGTAGAAAATATTCTGAAAAAAATATATTAAGGTATTAACAATCATAATTACTAGATGTTAAGTACCTGGGGGTATATGTGTGTGTATTTTAATATTTGCTCATCTGCTGGGAGCCACCACAGGAGATCCCACCCATGACAGGGTCATGTGGGAGAGAACTCTTAAGCAAGGCTTCAGGACTCAATGGGCTCCCTAGGCTTTCTCGAGTATCTACCCCCAAACCAGAATCTGTCTGTTTTACTGTTTCATGACATTCACCAACTCCTCTGACATTAACAGGGGGCTAACCCTGACCACCTTTCTCTGGAAAAAATCAACTTAGGGTTATAGCTAATAAGTCTCCTGGGCATGAGAGGAATATTTCAAATCAAACCCCCTCTGTTAGCATTCTAGCTTGCTTGGCAGGTGTATCCAGACACTTACAGCTATGCATACAATTATTAACAGCCTCCCAATTGTGAGAAGCATGCAAAGCCTAAAACATAGAGCCTTTCAAAGAGTTAAAAGTTATTAAAGTAGTGCTAGTGCTGGTGTAGGATTTCATTATTGGGCCAATGCTTGTTGCTAAGTTCCCATATCTCTTATCCACTGTGCACCTGAGAATGCATTAGTTAACATAGTGAGAATGCAAGAAAAACACGTGTAGCCTTGAATTTAACCATATCAGACTTTTGAGCTAATTGGTTCTTTCTTGTAACTCACTGCACCTTTGCTCTGTGAAATGTAACTCTGTTTGGCATTTTCTGAGGCTGACATAGATTAGAAATATAAAGAAAAAACACTTTGAGGGAAAATAAGTTTTTTGGTTGAGCAGCCTTTATCAAAAGAGGGCCATAAAATGTTCACAGGCCTCCAAGGCCAGAAGATACTGTACACAACATCATTTGTGGGAAAGGTATGCAGAAAAAATCATGATTTCGATAAGGGCAAAACTACTGGAATGCTGGGCTGACTCTGTATGACCTTGCATCTTTCATTTCCCTCTATGCACAAAAAGGTATATAAGTACCGTTTAAAAATAAAGCTATGGATCTCACTCATCAAAGCAGCTTGATCTCCTCGTGTCAATCATTTTCTTCCTCTTACTTTCTCTTTCAGGCTAGTTCCCATCTGAAGTACAGAGATCCACCGTGTCTACTAATTTGCCTGGGTTTCTAAGACCTGAAAGGGAAGGTGCCCTGTGCCTTCACTCCCTTGGGAGACCGGGAAGGCACCTGTGGCCTCACGTAGACAGTGCAAGTCTCTTGTCTTGAGACTTTATTGATTTTCTGTGTAAACCAAGGAACATCAGCCTCTTTTCTTCTCTCCTTATTTTCTTATCTACAACATTCTTATCTCTCTCTCTAAATCAATCGCAATCGCTGACGCCATTCCACCTTCGGGTTTCCCTGGATCCTGCGGGGGCTGGACCCCGGCGCTCATCCACATTTTCCTATTTTCTAAAATATACATCTTTTGTGATAAAAAGCATCATTTTGATTTTTTAAATGGAAAACCAGGGCTGGCAAAGGTAAGAACAAATAGACTCATTCATTTATTTATGATAAAATGGTATTTATAGTAAAGAGGTTGGCAAATATTGGAACATAGCCACATCTATTTTTTAATAATGTGATTTTTTTATTCAATTTTCTTTTTTTTTGGTGACACGACATGCAGGATCCTAGTTCCCCAAACAGGGATCAAACCTGTGCCCCTTGCAGTAGAAGAACAGAGTCTTCATCACTGGACACCAGCGAAGTCCTCACACCTATTTACTTATAGTCTAGGGCTGCTTACTCCCTCAGTCAACCAGAGTTGAGTAGTTGGGACAGAGATCCTGTGGCCCACTAGCCTAAACATTTACTGTTTGGTAGTTTTTTAAAAAGTCTGCCAACCCAATTATTCTTCAGGGTAATTTTGCAATATATATCAGAAATCTTATACACAATGGTATCTTTGAATCAATAAATCTAATTTTATTCTAAGAAAATAGCATGGATACACAAAACTTGACCTATAAGGTAAGATACTGTATTATCACCTACAATGAAAACTTATAAACAAAGCAGGCAACAACAGGAAATTAGTTCAGAAGACAATTGAATGCATGCATACACTTATACACACATGTGGCACATCCACACAACGGAACACTATTGAGCCATTAAAAGCCATGATGAATCAAAAATATTTAATAACCTAAAATTTTCTGACATTAAATGAAAAAAGAAATTGCAAAATGACAAAAGGCATACAATTTCATTATGTAAAAAGATAATTATATATGCTTGTATACTTGCATAAAAAACTCAAATGTCAAAACATCAACAGAATGGCAGGATACAAATAAGATACTCAAGAGTTTTTTTATATGTAAATGATCTATTTGCTGAAAATATATAATTATTATAAAAATGCTCAGATAATATGGAGATAGCCTAAGTATCCCTACACAACAATCCCACAGAGAAGTGGTCACTGTTAACAGTCTGATACATCTAGTTGTTTTTATGGTTTACTAAGAATGGAATCTTTAAAACACACAAATGGGGACTTCCCTGGTGGTCCAGTGGTTAAGACTATACTTCCACTGCAGGGGACATGCCTGATAAAAGAACTAAGATCCCACGTGCCAGTGGATTCGTGTCTATGTATGGCAAACCCAATAGAGTATTGTAAAGTTAAATTTAAAAATAAATAAATTAAAAAAAAAAAGAATAAAAAATTACATGATTTTAACTTTAATAACATGATTTTAAGTCTCATCAACTTACACAAACCAAAGCTTGCTGTAAGATCAAGTTTTATATGCATTTTTTTATCCTTAAAGACAAAACTTCTGTTTTAACTTTTAATTTTTTGAAGAATATACTGATCAGTTTCAGTCAGTAAAATATATTTTTAATTAAAAAATCACAAATGGGATCACATACTATATACTATTTTATGGGTTATATTGACAATTTTCCATGAAAATGCATGAAAGTTATCTTATTCTATAATAAAATGTATTATTCCATTGCATGGAATGATTTAATTAACCAAATTCCTATTCTTAAATTTTCAAGTTGTTTCAAAATTTTCCATTTTATAAACAATGCTGCTAAGAGTGTTCTTACACATTCATCAAGTACTTTTCCTATATCAAGTACCAGAACTATAGTTATAGCATCCTAATTGTTCTTAGGATAACTTCTTAGAAAAAGAACTCTTGAGATAAAAAATGATACATATTCTTGATTTTGATATATACTGCCAGAACATCCTCCATTAAAACTGTCAGTTTAGATTCCCACCAACTTATGAGTTTCTTATACTGTCATTTGCCCTGAGTCATTCATATCATATTTCATTTATAATTTTTATTACGGGGTGTTTTTGCCATGATGAAAATTTAAATGTTTATTTGGTCAAGTCAATCTTTTATATCACACTTTAAAAGACTTCTGAAATTGATGTCAGGTTTTTCCCAGTAGTCATGTATGGATGTGAGAGCTGGACCGTAAGGAAGGCTGAACGCCAAAGAATTGATGCTTTTGAACTGTGGCGCTGGAAAAGACTCTTGAGAGTCCCTTGGACTAGAGGAGATCAAACCAGTCAATCCTAAAGGAAATCAACCCTGAATATTCACTGGAAGGACTGATGCTGAAGCTCCAAGACTTTGGCCACCTGATCCAAAGAACTGACCCACTGGAAAAGACCCTGATGCTGGGAAAGATTGAAGGCAGGGGGAGAAAAGGGCGACAGAGGATGAGATGGTTGGACGGCATCACCAACTCAATGGGCATGAGTTTGAGCAAACTCTGGGAGATAGTAAAACCAGACAGACAGGGAAACCTGGGGTGCTAAAGTCCATGGGGTTGCAAAGAGTCGGACACAACTAAGCAACTGAACAAAAACACCTACTGCTACGAAGCAATGAGAAAGACACAACATCGCTTCTACAGTATTGTTGCCATAGATGTGATCTGAACTTAATCATGAAGCAACATTAGATAAGTCCACCTTGAGAGAAGGTCTTAAAAATAACGGCCAAGTATTCTTCAAAAATGTCAAGGTCTTAAAGACAAAGACTGGGGCTCTTTCAGATTAAAACAGACTAAGGAGATGGAACAGCTGAATGCAACACTCAGGATCCTGGACTGGATCCTGAACTAAAACAAGGACACTGGTGGGATAGTTAGAAAAACTTGGGTCGTCAATAAAGTAGTTAGCAATATTGCACCAGTGTTAGTTTCTGGGTTTTAATAATTATACTGTGGTTCTATAAGATGCTAATAATAATATTAGAAGACTATATAAAAATTCAGAAATTATTTCCAAGTAAAAAATGTTTTAAATAAAACAAAAATTTTATTAAAAAATTTTTAAAAACAAAAGTTTAAAGGCCTTGTGCTTTAGGACTATAAAAAGACTTTCCTATGTTTTTGCCTATATCCTTCTAAAAATATTTTAATACTAAGTCTATATG
>SJYV01047857.1:60159-110038 GCA_006410875.1 Neotragus pygmaeus | reverse complement strand
GTTTTGCAAACGTGAAGATTCTTTTTACTTTACTCCTTCATTGTCTCTCCCTCTACAGTCTGTCCTTTGACTTCAGTTCCTCATATGCTTCTCTCTCTTTCTCTTCCAGATTTAATTAAAAAGAACCTGGCATCTAGGCTCCAAAAAGATGGTTACTTTGAGACACTAATCTGCCATCTCCTCGGTTAGCCGGCTTTCCAAATAAAGTCATTCTTGCCTCAACACCTTCTCTCAGAGTCAGTGGCCTGTCAGAGCAAGCAGCGTTAGCTTAGACTGGGTAACAAAATGTTTTGTGTAACAAAACAAGTATTTCTTAACAAGAAAATATCTCAGTAAGGAAACAAGCAGTACAATGTCTCATTTCAATGCCCCCAGCGTTGAGCTTCTGAGAAACCAGCCCTCTCCATATTCATTTTTTAAGCAAGAAAACAAAATCCCACTTCAGTTACTCATCTTCCAGAAGCAGGTTCTGAAATTGCTACAAGGAACCACCCACTCTCTGCCCTCAGGGCTTCTCATGGCTGGTTTCCTCCTGTTGTTCAGATCTCAGGTCAACAAGCAGGGAATCAGAGTGCCTTGCTGATCCCAGCCCATCTCATCTCACTGTTTTGTTTGCTCCATACCACTTATTACCATCCAAAATATCTTGTGCCTATATTTGTGGGCCTGTTGTCTTTGGCTATCTTTTCTCTCTAGGATATAAATACAAGGAGGTTATTTTCATCGCTGCTGCACCCCGAGGGCCTTTGCTTGTACCTCAGTTCAGCTGAGTTCAGTTGAGTTGCTCAGTCATGTCCAACTCTTTGCGATCCCATGAACTGCAGCACGCCAGGCCTCCCTGTCCATCACCATCTCCCGGAGTTCACTCAGACTCACGTTCACCGAGTCTGTGATGCCATCCAGCCATCTCATCCTCTGTCATCCCCTTCTCCTCCTGCCCCCAATCCCTCCCAGCATNGGGAAAGAGAGATTCTAAACTGGGCATGTGGTGTGCATGGCAGACAGTGAGACGAAATGAGGATAGAAATCAGACATGAACCAGAAGCCACAGCGGCAGAGAAGATGGATTTTACTCCAGAGCAAACGGAGACTTTTAGCTCTGAAATCCCCACTCCCTTTCTCATCACCCCTTCCCTTCAACCAGTAGGTTTCCCAGCGCACCTTTCACTATTGTTCTCCTGATTCCCCTCCCACCAGTTCTCTCGGTACAGCTCATCTTCTGTTACCAGGAAATGGGCTGGAAACAGATACTGGTCCCCGTGCCACACNTCTCATCACCCCTTCCCTTCAACCAGTAGGTTTCCCAGCGCACCTTTCACTATTGTTCTCCTGATTCCCCTCCCACCAGTTCTCTCGGTACAGCTCATCTTCTGTTACCAGGAAATGGGCTGGAAACAGATACTGGTCCCCGTGCCACACAAACCACACCACCTGTGCACCTCAGCTGGCCACACTGGCCCCTGGGGGATGTATTTGGAAGCCCAACTTGGACGGAGAAACAAACGCTGGTGTTCGGCACCTCCCAACACAATGAACTCCACCCTTCTTAGCGCTTTACGAACCTGTTCACATGAAACCAAGCCTCCTTCCCCTCCAGAATATCGGTCCCACCACATGTTCTACAAGGAATGACTAAGACAGCAAGTGTAACTTCGACTAGAACTTCTCAAAGACATCTCGGGGTCAGCGGTTCTGCCCATTTCCGCCGCCGCCACGTTAGCTGAGAGCTTCATCACATAAAGTCTGAATTCTGAAAGAGTCTCTAAAAATCCCCCCTGATTCTACTTTGCTTAAGTGGCTCTCAAACTTTAGTGTGCATTCAACTCACCTGGCACTACTGGTAAAGAACCCGCCTGCCCATGCTGGAGACCTACAAGATGCGAGTTCAGTCCCTGCGTCAGCAAGATGCCTGGGAGGAGGAAAAGGCAACCCACTCCAGGATTCTCGCCTGGTGAATCCCATGGACAGAGGAGCTTGGCAGGCTATAAGCCTAGGGGTTGCAAAGAGTCAGACATGACTAAAGTGACTTTGTACACACACAGCTCACCAGAGGGCTTGTTAAAAGAAACTGCTCAGCCCCATCACCAGAGTTTCTGACTCAGTAGGCCTGTGGAGGGCCCGGCAAATTCCCAGACAATACTATTCTGCTTTAATTCACCCAGGATACCACCCTCAGACTATTCTTCCTAAAACAGATGTTCAGTCATACTACCCCCTTAGATTAAGGACCTCAAGCGGCTGCTCACACTTATCACATAAAGTTCAAACCCTTCTGCCCAGCCCACCACACCTGTCCAATCAGACTAGAGTGTACAAGTACTACTATTTAAAAACAGCCAAGTGTCTCCAGCAAGCTCGTGACCGTGGCATCCTCCTCCTCAAGCCTGATGTGATATAAAGAACCCCTGGGCTGGTGATCAGAAGTCATCATGGGCATTCTCAAGCTGTAACTTTCAGAAAGTCACTTCATAACTGCTTGTGTGCCCACAGATTTGAAGCGATGACCACAAAACTTAACAAATGTCTGACACTTTTGTTACTGGTGCCCTTAAGGACACAGATTAATAACTCGAACTTAAAGAATTTCAGCGTTGCAAGGCGTTTCAGTTAGCCATGTGCTCCCCTGAGCATCAGAATCCTTCTACGGAAATCCTTCCTGGCTCTTTCAAAGTGAAGTATAATCAAAAGAAACCACGGCTGTCAATGCATTTTGTGAGGCTAAACAAACGAGAGGAAATATAACCAGGGAGGCAAATGGGCTCCTTAAAGATGCTCTGGCCAGGAAATGAGAAGATAGAGCACCAGGATACAATTCAACGCTTCCTGGCTGTGACAACTGGAGTATGTCACCTGTCATCCAGGACTGCTAGCTTGTGAAACAGAGACTAAACTCCCTCCTTGACTACCACACGGCTTGGTATGGAGGAGCAATACACTGGGTGTTGGTAGAACAAACAGTCACATGAGAATTAAGTACTACATGAGGTAAGGTACTATTATATTCTAAGAGGTCTAACTACCCACATACTTGCTCAATTTTGGAACACTGCTCAGCTTTGCAGATGTCCCTCTGGGCTGTTTCACAATAAATTTACAAACACTTATTTTTACAAATGCATTAGAAAACCTGTTGATTAAAAGGCAGAGTAGGAGTTTTCATTAATTTTTTTAAAGAATAATCTTAATTTTTAAATGAACCCGATGAATGCAATACTTGAACACACCTTTACTCTATTTCTTACATTTCGCTTCTGTTTCTTCCTTTATAGATCTTTAACTTCCTCTCTTTCCAACTCAGAAACATGAACAAACCTCACTCATTTCTACTTAAAAATCAGCAAAACAGATAACTTTCTCTCGATTTTGTTTTTCTCCTGAACCCCTCCCACTCTTTCTCTTCATGGACAAGAGCTTCAAAAAGGAGTTGATTCTCACTTTCCCTACTTCTCTCCTCCCATTCATCTTCAGCCACTATAGCCTTGCTCCTGCCGCAATTTCCTTGAAACCATCGAAGCTAAAGGTCTCTGATGACCTAACTACAAACACAAAAGATGCATTCCAGTCTGTATCCATATGGACCTCTTTGCAGTACCTGGCTCTGTTGACCTTATTCCAGAACTCACCTTTCCCCAACCCCCTGCCCATACTGCAGCCACTCTCTCATGGAATCTTCCTGGCCCTCAAACCTCCACAGCTCAGCATGCTATCATTCCATTAGCTGTTCTTTCATTGTCTGTATTCCCGGGGCTCCTTTCTCCACTCTCATATGTTTCACTCTCTTGGAAAGAGCACATACAGTTCATGCCTTTAACAGCTATACGTATGTTGAAAATTCCCAGTCTACTGATCCAGCCCAGATCTCTTTTATCTCTGACTGCTACATACACCCTTTATTCGTCATTGCTTTCAGTAATTTTTTTTTTAATTTATTATATCTCACCTTTCAAACTCACCACTATAAACGCTGAAGCAGTGGTTACCTAGGAAACTATTGGATCAGCTGGAGAACAATCATGAGGGAGGAATACATATTTCTGAAGATAGCTCAGATTTCCGTGAACAGAGACATATGAAATAAAAAAGCAATGTGGAAAATAAACACCTTCAGATCCTAAGAAGTAATTTTCAACTCCAGTTCCATTCCTCAATCCTTAGACTATTGCACCCCTTCCTTATATTGTGGGGGTTGAGCCCTAAGAAAAACTGCCAAATCCACAAGTATTATGAATACACTCAAAAATAACTGAAATTTCAAATGGAAAATCTAAAATGCTGATGATGTGCTATATAATTTAAAGTTTAATAAGCATGTAAGGACAGATGGAAAGCATTTTTTCATGGTACTAAAGCCTTAAAAGAGTTGTCTTAATAACCAATAAAGGAGCACCTTACATATTCAAAAATAGACAGCTGACTAAAATAATTCTAAAATGGACAGGAAGGAATAGTACTTAACAATCAAATATGATATTACAAAACATATTCAGTGGAAAGGAAAAATGTCATGATATGCCTCAAAAATGTAACCAAAGAGTAAAATTAATATGATCCCAACTTAGAAAAAATTATTAATAATATCTCTATATATGAAGAGAAAAAGAAAGAATACACACCAAAAAAAGTTATGGTGATGGTAATACATATTTTATCTCTTCTTTGTGTTTTTCTATATTTCCTGAATTTTCTCTGATAATTTCTTAAAATGTCCTGTTAAGTCAAAGCTACAAGAAGAATATAATAAGAAAAATAATGAGAATATTCAATGAAAAACGTGTGACCACACCTATAACCAGCAGCACATACCTACTGGATATAGCAATGACAATGAAATACACCAAAATTCTAACAGTCTGTATTAAAGTGCTCATAATTCTTCTTCCATCTTCCCCTCCACCTTCCCAGATGCCTGGCAATATGGTTATATTATTTTACAATAAAATTAATAGTTAAGCATTTATAAGATAAAAAAGGCCCAAAAGGGAGTTGTGACCCAAGAGGTAAATCTGGTTTTGTTTCAGCTTTTACATAACAGGGCCATCTACTCACTAAATGCCTTAGCATAGCTGTCCTCTTCCTTTTTGGCACCAGGGACAGGTTTCGGGGAAAACAATTTTTCCATGGATGACTGGGGGAGGTGTTGGAATGATTCTCACAAGGAGCCTGCAGCCTAGATAGCTCGCAAGCACAGTTCACATAGGGTTCGTGCTCCTATGAGAATCTAATGCTGCTGCTGAACTGACAGGAAGTGGAGCTCAGGCAGTAATGCAAGCTCCGGTGCATGGCTGTAAATACAGATGAAGCTTCGCTCATTCACCCACTGCTCACCTCCTGCTATATGGCCTGGCTCCTAACAGGCCATGGACTGGTACCGGTCCATGACCCTACTGTTGGGGATCCCTGCCTGAGCAGCTCAGAGAAGCCTTCCCTAATTTGTAAATGAGCACTACACCTGCCCAGACCTCTCCCCACCCTGCGTGTGCGTGCTAAGTCGCTTCAGTTGTGTCTGACTCTTTGCGACACCATTACTACTTTAACATCAACATCACAATTTACCAAAAGGTTGGAGTGCTCTCTCCAGTCCCCCAGGACACCCACACCCCCTTCCTGACCTTTTCACATTAGATGTTCGGTGCTGTCCCGGTTGCTGTTTTGAATCAAATGATGAGAAGTGCTGGCTGCTTGTTGCCATATCTACACGAGAAGGCCTGTTGATAAAAGAGGCAGTGAGGTTTTCATTTCTTTGTCTTACAGGAAAAATCTACATATATTCAAGAACACAGCACAATCCCTTCAGTTATTTATA
This sequence comes from Neotragus pygmaeus, assembly GCA_006410875.1. Classification (NCBI taxonomy): domain Eukaryota; kingdom Metazoa; phylum Chordata; class Mammalia; order Artiodactyla; family Bovidae; genus Neotragus; species Neotragus pygmaeus. Next base: position 104,235 of record SJYV01047857.1, on the reverse strand, counting down.
ATATCTCACCTCCATTTCTTACCAATTTTACAAATCAAATAACAAAATCTACTCAGTTACAAAGTGAATATTCCTGAAATACAGCCCCTATAAAATAAACTTATTTTTCTTTTCATTCCAGTCCAACAAAAAAGAAATTCATGAAATCGCCCCCCTCCCAAAACTCTCCACCCAAATGTAACATTGTAGCTTGTATATATCCTTCCAAATCTTTTCCCATGTATATCCATGTATCTATCTCTAGTTTTCTTAATTGAAATGGAATATTATTGTAGGAGAGGAAAGAGTTTCCATCAGCTCTCTTAGGGTCCCTGGCTGGGTCTGTAAATCAAACTGACAAAGACAGATCCACAAGACAAAAGCATAAAAATGTGAAGTTATACACATACATGTGAATCTCCAGAAGAGATTGAAGAAGACCCAAAAACTGACCAGAGCAGAAATCTTTTATACCTTTCAGACAAAGAAACAATATATTTGTGAAGAACTGGCCGGACACATGGTAAAGGGCTAGGAGTAAATGGTAAAGATGTAACTAGGAAGATAAGGGTTAATTTAACCGTTTGTCTGCAGACTCTCTGAGCTCTAAGAGTCTGTCTCCAGTAAGAAGAGAATTTAGATCCTACTTTTGGGCAGAAAGAGGGAATTTTTTCAGTTTTTACTAATTGTTAATTGACTTCAACTCAAAATGATGTTTATGTCAAAGGCGCATACGCATTTTGGGATAACATATTTGGTTTCCTTCATTATATGCTTAATTCATCTTGAATCCTTTCTTCCCAACAGAGTTGCTCTATCAAGATTACAGTCTGTACAGCAACCTCCTGAACAGAGGTAACATAATTTGTTACCCATCCCTCATTTTGAGGCATCTTAGTTGCTCCCAATATTTCACAATTACAAGCAATACTAAAATAAGCCCCTTTACTCACTTTCCTGATTAATTCTTAAGGATAAATTCTGGAGGTAAAAGGCATGCATTTTGTAAAATATCGCACATTGTAAAAGCTGCCTATTTCCCAGTATATATACCCTACAGAATGTTGAGGTAACACAGAAGATGTGGAGACCAATCTGGTTTGCAGAATCTTAGGCCACCCTTTGACCCACATCTACCCTCACAGACACACATGGAGGCAAGTCCACTGGAGAGAAGGAAACTTCCACGGAGCCTAAGAATAAGTCCTGCCCGGTGTATAACAGAATCTCCAACCTCCCATTGACGATCCACCTTAACTGCACACAAGCTATAGAGCAGAGAGGAAAAGCTTTTTCTTTCTATGTTTTTAATTCTAAAATGTCAATGCCCTTATTGTAGATTAAGTAGAGTTTGATTATATTCTACCTTCTGACTTCCCAATACCTGGTAATATTTTATATCCAACATTCATCTTTTTCTTGAACATATCAAGTTCCCTAAATTTTATACATCAAATTAGAGGAAATCAAGGTTCTTTTTACTAGGGTGGCTAGCTGTGGGTGGTGAGAGACAATAAAATGTCAAGGATAAGAGGATATGTATCTGAAAGGAAGGTTATTTTCCATCACAAGAACTTTTTACCAGGAGAATCGAGGAAGTGCTAAGCACTCAGATAAACCAGACTGGGGCAGTGACTGGCATCTCTGTTTACAAGCAAGGAAGGAGAAAAGACAGATTCAAAGGACTTTTGGACCATTCTTGCCTATCTGTTCCCTTATAGGTTCATTTATAAGGGCTAGAAAAACATGTTCTTTAAAATATACATTAAAATGCCCCCCTGTTTGTCATCTGCCTTATCTTTAACGTTCTCCCCAATATTGAATTTTTTATTTAATCAAAACTAGTCATTTCCCTTTAATATTTCTGATTTTCAAGGCATACTTAGAAAAACTTTCCCTCCACAAAGATTATATAACATAATTTTCCATGCTGCTTACTTTCTAAATATTTAATGTGTTGAGCCATTCATAATTTAAGTATTTGCTATAAGATCATGTGTGCATTTTTCTTATTCTTCTGCCATTTTTTAAAAAGCCCATGTCTATCTAACCCCAACGACTTGACATAGTATAAATATACATATAAAACACTGAATTAATTAAGCCCTGTTAAAATCAAATCTGCTGTGCCAGGTAAAGGTTGCACATTTCAAAGCTATAATTATAGCATCTTTATCAAGCACAAAAACACTTGAATTTATCAGAACTTAGTAATTATTATAAAGAGTACTAGGTTTTGTTTTTTTTTTCCTGAGGTACAAGAGTTTAGTTTTTTATGTTTTTATATATATGTATATGAAGTCCCAGACATTCACAGTATTTTAAAATTTATATTAATAGCACAATAAGTGCATCATGCTACAGATTTTTTTAAATAATCGTATTTAGACAATCTAATATTTTATCAAGAACCTATTTTTCCTTTTTTATGAGAAATGCTTCAAATACATGGAGAAAATGGTTTAACATGCAGGTATATCTCAAATCCACTTGGTGTACAGTGTGATCTAAATTTAAGTATTTCCCCTATGAATAGGCAAGTATCCCAACAATAATGAATAACTTGTCTTTCAGCTGTTCATTAGATGCTAAATAATACAAAAGAAAGATTGTATGCCTGCTCAATCAGGCATGGAGGTAGGCTCAACTGTATGCCTACCATCTTAGAGCACAAATAGGCCCACTCAAGGAATATTTCATTTTGTAAGGGATATACCTTTGTTTGATTTGTTATTTTCTATACATTAGGATCTATATTTTGTAAAATAATATGTTAATTTGTAGATTTTTTTTGGTCTGACACATATGCAAATATTTTGATAAGGTTATGGTTGCCTTGAAGGAATTTAATCAGTTTTGTATGTTTGTATATAACAAATCTTACTCAAACATTCTTTCTTCAGTTCCCCCAAATGCTCTTGGAAAAATTTTAACCATCTTGCTGATTTTGTCATTGATCAGTAAACCTTTGACATGTGTTCATACTATACTCATCACACTCCAACCTACTGAATGACACTGCAATCTCTAACCCAGGGCAAGTTTTCATACCTGCACAAAGCAGTTTCAGGCACTCTTTTGATCCACTCACATATTTGCCTCTGTTTGCATCAGTCACACAATTTTCATTTTCATGGCTTTCTTATATATGCCAATGGGCAAATCCTCTACTACATTAAATGCTCTTTGAGAGGGTGTTGGCAGGAGCAGCAGGTCTCAGGCTGCTATTGCAATTTCATTTTTATTTATAAATTTTAGAACCAGTTATTGTAAAGTTACAAGAGAAGTCTGCTGAGTTTTGAGTGGGTATCATTACATTTTCAGAGATTTTACTGAGAACTGCTATCTTTACAACATATTTTCATACCTATACACATTTACCCAAGTCTTCTCTTAGTTTCTTCCATAAAGGAAGTAATATATATAAGACACTGCACTAAGGTACATGCACCCTTGCAAAGATGCCATGCTAGATGCTCCTTATGTTGCTTCAGTTTTAGAATGTGTACCACCAAAGTAAGCACAGTTATTAAAAACTTGACTGAACAGAATGACTTGCCTGTTCCACTTTTGAGCAAAACCTAGATGCTATGCTCAGATCTTAGAAAAAATGTATTTTTAGCTAAAGAAAAATCTTGCTATTTGGTTTATAGAGGTTAAGGAAAAATATCATATCATATTTCATTTATACTATTATTATGCTAGAAAATATGTCCTTATCTTGCCCTGATTTTACTGCTTTGTTTTTAAACAGCTTTATTGAGACATTAATCATAGACCACTCAATTCACTCATCTGAAGTATACAATCATTTTTAATATTCATAGATATAATATCACTTTCATCATTATCTAATTTACATTTTTTCACTCAAAAGATACTTTATATACATTAATAATCACTTCCCATTTCCCTCTACCTCTAGTACTAAGAAACCACTAATTTACTTTCTACATGTATAAATTTGCCTTTTCTGGACATTTTATATTAATGATATTAAGCAATATGGTCCTTCATGATTAGCTTTTTTCATGGAGCATAATGTTTTCAAGATTCATTTGTGTTGTTGTTATGTATCAATATGTCATTCTTTTTTATTGCCAAATAATAATCCATTGTTATAGATATAACACATTTCATTTGTCATTTTATTAGTTGATAGGTATATGGGTATATTTCTACTTTGGGGCTATTATAAACAATGCTGCTATTAACATTCATGTACGAGTTCTTGTGTGGACATGTATTTCACTTCTCTTGGGTATATATACATATATATATATATATATATACACCTAGGAGTGGAATTGCTGAATCATATGATAATTCTACATTTGATAATTTTGAGAGCTGTCAGGCCATTTTCTAAAATGACTGTGTCATTTTACATTCTTATCAGTAACATAGGAAACTTTCAATTTCTCCATATCTTGGACAACACTTGTTACTGTCCATCTTAGGGTGTATTATAGTGTTAGGTAGTTAGAAAAAGGAGTCCAAAATGGCAGTGGCTAAAAGACAAAGGGAAAAGCCTGTGAAAAGGGAACAAAAGAAAAATCTGAGAACCTCAGGTGAAACAAACACGCCCTCTTCCTGGCAAGCCCTAATTTGCACAGGGCAGGCTTGCAGGGAGGAGACAAAACCTATAAAAAGAGCAAGCCAAGCCAGTCGGGGCCTCTTCTTTGGGGTCAACCTGCCTTCATGCCTCCAGCATGTAGTATCCTTTGTTGCCGAATAAAACCCTAAGCTGTAATCAAGCCGTAACACTGGTCTGCAGTTTCAAATCTTCGTTGCCCAAAGACAGAACTGAGGAAATTACACACTCTTCCAACAACAGAACCTTGTGGTTTTGACTTGCATTTGCCTAATGACTAATGATACTGAGTATCTGTTTGAGTACATATTGACCTTTGGAGAAATGTCTATTCAGGTTCTTTGGCCATTTTTTAATTGGGTTATCTGTATTTTTATTACTGAGCTTTATATTGCTTTAATTTTTAATCTCTTGGTAGAACTAGTCTCAAAATGAAAAGTTGTTTGCTTACAACTTCATTGTTTATACTTTTCTCTCATTCAAATCACAATAGTAGAATCAATTCAAAAATTTCCCCCAATAAATCCAACACAATGGGGCTATGTTCCTGCACAATGAAGTAAAAGCAAGTCCATTTCAAAAAGAAAAAATGAAATAAAATTTCAAAAGTTAATAAAATGACACAATATCCTTGAAGTTTTTTCATCAAAGTTAAAATCTCTTCCGGGGACAAGAGGAATGAATGAAGAAAGACTAACAGATATGCTCTGCTGCTACTGCTGCTAAGTCGCTTCAGTCATGTCCGACTCTGTGCAACCCCATGGACGGCAACCCACCAGGTTCCCCCGTCCCTAGGATTCTCCAGGCAAGAACACTGGAGTGGGTTGCCATTTCCTTCTCTAATGCATGAAAGTGGAAAGTGAAATTGAAGTAGCTGAGTTGTATCTGACTCTTAGCAACCCCATAGACTGCAGCCTACCAGACTCCCCAATCCATGGGATTCTCCAGCAAGAGTACTGGAGTGGGGTGCCATTGCCTTCTGCAACAGATATGCTCTGGGAGGCACCATTTACATACTATAACCTACAGTCTGAATCCACTCCAGTATTCTTGCCTGGAGAATCCCCATGGACAGAAAAGCCTGGGAAGCTACAGTCCATGCGGTCACAAAGGGACACGACTGAGCCACTGACCGCAACACAAGCACAGCCTGAACGGTCCCCACTGGAGTTATGAGCGCAGGACTCCAGCGGACACCACCGCCAGATTTGCAGTTAGTCCACTGCTTAATATTATTGACCATATAACCCCACTTATCTTAATAAAGAAAACTGCTCATCAGACCAAATTCTGTCCTATGGATGATGTTTTCAAACAGCCATCCTCATGGCCAGTGATCAGAGCAAAAGGAGAGGCACTACTTCTGCTTCTGGAAGAGAAAGAACAGCCCAGAAAGTACCAGGCAATCCACTCCCCAAAATACATGTTACTGTCAGCTTCACCCCCAACCCTGTCACCAGCACTGTCAGCGTCAAAGGAAAGAAATTTCAACGTTTTTCTTTTTTTGCCATAGTAGTCCTGACCTTTAGAGGGAAGCCCTAAAACTCTTTTAAAAAAAGGCCAAAAAGAAAGCATCAACGTAGAATATAATTATCCTATTAGGTGAGAGACTAGTAGATTTATAAACTGGATAAACTACCCCTAACTAACACATGCTTAGACTTCTTACAAAAGCTTCCTCAATCAAAATTATAAACCTTCATATCATCTGAAGAACTTGGGTGGTTTTTATATGCTTTGTGCTTTTCCATAAAAGGAAGAGCTCAGGGTGCTTGACCTGGAAGAAAGAAGACTTAGAGAAGAGCAGAGAGGAAGAAAGAAAAAAAGGGGCTATTTCCAGACACTTCCTTCCCTTGTTCAATCAGAAGGCTACAGTTCATCCTTCTAGACCAGTGGTTCCAAACCTTTTTGGTGCCAGGGACCAGTTTCATGGAAGACAATTTTTACATGGACCTGGTGTTGGGGGATGGTGTTAGGACAATTCAAGCACTTATATTTATTGTGCACTTTATTTCTAACCTTAATGCCACCACTGATCTGACAGGAGGTGCCAGATCCATGGCCAGGCAGTTGGGAACCCATGTTCTAGACCACCTTTTCTGGAGCTGTATCTTACTCCCAAAGGATTCAGAAAAATACATAATAATGTGTATCCAGAGAGAGAATAAAACACAAATGTGGCAAAATGCTAAAGAAGAGATTCAGGGTGGACATAAGTTCTCTGTATGATTCTCGTACCTTTTCTCAAAGTATGGAGATACTGCAAAATAAAGGTGTTTTTAAAAGACAGCTCTGGTGACAAAGGGCAGAGAACAGGGATCAAATGGGAGTGGCCACTGGCCTCTGTGGACCAGCTAGCACCAGTGGAGAACGTCAAGCGCTCAGGGTCATGGGCGCACCAACAGGTCCAGCCATCACAGGTAACTCAGGGGCAGGCACAAGGACAGAGGTCACTGCAAAAATGACCGATGAGACGCTCAGCCAGAGAGCAACACCCAGACTAGGCTCCATCCCCGTGTCACTTCCTCCTGGCCCCAGAGGTCATCTGGGAAGGAGGGGACGGAGGGGGATCCTTTGGGACAGAGGATGTCAGCCTGACGCAGAGTTTAAATTTTCACTTGCATGGGCATTTAGCTCCCCTACTCCATCAGGAAAACCTGAGTCTCCCAAAGAGGCTGTCTGAATGTTGAACATATGATGTCATCTTTAGTTGACAACTTAATGTTGTGTTGGTTTTTTTTTCTCATCCTCAAAGGAGATGAGAGTTCCAAAGCAAAGTGAGGACAGTTGAAAAGAATGAAAATTCATTTTTGGATGAAAGATAAAGCATGCCCAGATCCTACTCACTGAAAAAAATGGAAGGTGGGACTTACTGTCTCTTTAGAAAATAGAAAGAACCCCAACAGATGCTGTTTTCCTTGCAGATCACTGACAGAGCCGTAAGCTAAAACCAGAGCCTGCCATCTTTTCAACGTTATTTCCTCAGGCAAAGCAAACTGTACTCCTTCACCTTATTCAAAATAAATAACAACAGGATGTTAGTTAGCAAGAGACATAAACAGCTCCTATTTCATTTTGCTGGTTTTCTTTACTGATTTTTTTCAAACTTAAATGAAAATTCCTTCCCTACTGGAGGGTTCTCTTATTTCTAGTGGAAAACTTCTACCATCTGTTAGTGATCCTTCTTCAGTTCCCAACTGTAGTGTGATTTTGGAGAAAGCATGCTGGACACATGCAGAATGCTGGGTTCTGTCCTAGGTGTGCAAGCAATGAGATTTGGGGTCAATCGCTCACCTCTGCCAGGGACTGGGAGGGGCAACCTGGGGAGAGGGAGGTGGAAGCAAGTGGGGCGGGTAGGCTACTGTTTGATGTACATAGAGTTTCAGTTTTATAACACGAAAAGAGTTGCAGAGATGGCCAGTGGTGATGGCTGTAACACATTATGAACATACTTAATACTATTGAAGCAGTGGTTATGATGGAAAAGTGTATGTTACATGTATTTTACAACAATAAAAAAAAAAAGAAAAAAACTGCACATACACACAAAAGCCAGAAGTGGGCTAAAAATTCCTTTGTCCTGTTTACCTCACAGGGATGTTCCAAGGAAGCAATGCATTCCACTTTGCAAAATCACTTTTTAAATTGAAACATGACATGAACGTGGTCTGATGTTGTTAAAAGAGTTAAGTGATTGGGGCCAAGAATTTCCCATTAGACAGACCACTGGACTCCTGCTACTCAGCAGTTTGAGCTTCCCGCAGGGACAGCCAGAGGCCACTTAGCAGCACTCTGCCATTTTCATCAGTCCCTCCTAGTAGGGATGCAGATCTTCTCAGGACACAGAGCAAATGCAGGTGTCCAGCACAACCCTGAGTGAGGGTAACTTTATCATTTCTTTTAAAACACCACCTAAAACACAGAAAAAAAAAAAAAAAAAACCTTTCTAAAACACAAAAATGAAACAAGTTTGCCTTTCATTTGGCTTGTGATCCGTGAGAGAAAGAAAACCCAATTACCCAAAAGTACCCAAAAGTTTTCCAGGCTAGAGAATATGTCTCTCCTCTGGGTTTCATGGTCAAACTTTAAAACCCATCACAGTATGATAAGTGGTCTACTTTTCAGCTGTTGTGAGCAGATGATGAGCTTTTTAAGGACAGGAATTCTCTTAGTCCAGAGAAGTTCAATAAATTTTGATTGAATGAATGACATTTGTATTGATTCTATATGTGTATTAGCACCCCTGTGCCAAATACAGTCTCAATTCTTGGTATTTTATGCCACATATGTAAATCATAGGGAGCCCCCATGATTATATGATCATGGAGTCCTCATTCACAGCAAGCAACTATCAATAAATATTAGGGTTCCCCCACACACATCTGGGCTTTCCTGACGGCTCAGCAGTGAAGAATCCACCTGCGATGTAGGAGATGCAGGAGACGTGGGTTCAATCCTTGGGTCGGGAAGATCCCCTGGAGGAGGAAATAGCAACCCACTCCAGTATTCTTGGCTGGAAAATCCCATGGATAGAGGAGCCTGGTGGGCTATCATCCATGGGGTCACAAAGAGTCAGACACGACTGAGCAAGTAAGCATGCACGCACATACATCTATCAGATGAGACTAGCAAAACAGAAGGGGAAACATAAATACACAAGTAATTAAGTGCCAAAGTTTAATTTTCTTTAACTCTTCAATGTACAGCTGCTTTCATAGTTCATATACTATATATACTCAGCCTGTGGTACCAAGTGGGCACATACAATGGTTTGTTATACAGGAATGCTACTGTCAAAAAAAAAAACAACCCTACACTAATACTAAAGAAGTGTGATGGCACATAAATGCTACGTATTAAGGCCTGATTTGCTGGCTCATGGAAAAGGCTCAAGTTCTGCCACATCCACCAACTAAGAAGATAATGACTACAGCCCCAAACCACAAGAGAAATTCAAATCTTGGTCCCATACTTCCCTGCTTTCTAAAATATAGCATCTGTGATGACCTGAAACAAGATATTCTATAACCCACTAATCTAAAACGATCACCAAAGAAATCCATTCATACCACTTGAATGGTCATGAAAGACTTTCCACACCTGTGAACTGATGAAATAGCAAAAGAAAAACAAGCTACATATGAAATCCATGCCAATCTCATGTCCACATAATTTGCCCGTAGTTGAGTCCTGCCCTTTCGAAAATAAGCCAAAGACGTTAAGTGTAAATTTACTTGAAAGGTAGAAAGCAAGTCAAAACAACAGGAAAATCTCTGAGTCTGAGGTCAAAAAGCCTAAGCATTTTTCACGACACATGTCTGCAGAGTACACTGAAATTTCATTTACAAAAAGGGAGGGGGGTTGCCTAAATTCCCTCAATCAACCCAAGATTAAGAAACACAATAAAACAGATCTGCCAACTTTCAGCATGATGGAGTCATGGTCAGCACCTTGAATGACTTGTGGACAACTGATGTAACCTATGCACCTCACTCTTCTCACCAGTAAAAGAGGAAATTAATTAACACAGTAGTTGTTTAAGATCCAAAACAGACTCACCATGGGTACTGGGCCTGACACAGAAGGCATTTTAAGAACAATATAGCCTATTTCTTTGCTATTTCTAACCTATTTCTTTAAGATATGAACACAATGACACAGCAAAGAACTGCTAAACCTCCCTCACAGCTTTGTTCAAGATATCACAGTCTCAAAATGCCTTATCTCACGATAGGCCTCAGAGACTTCTGCCAGTCAAATGAGAGATCTGATGTAAAAAAATGGGAGATGAAAACTATACACAAGTCACAAGTAAATGATAGGTTTATTCATAAGTTACTGGGTTAGAAATCAAAATATACTTCCATAAAAACAATGATTGATATATATCTATACCAATATCTCTGTGCATATGTGTTAAACATGTATATGCTGCTGCTAAGTCGCTTCAGTCGTGTCCGATTCTGTGCGACCCCACAGATGGCAGCCCATTGGGCTCTGCCATCCCTGGGATTCTCCAGGCAAGAACATTGGAGTGGGTTGCCATTTCCTTCTCCAATGCATGAACGTGAAAAGTGAAAGTGAAGTCGCTCAGTCGTGTCTGACTCAGCGACCCCATCAACTGCAGCCTACATTTATATATATACATAAATATATGTACATATATATATATCATAAATCTCTATATACATTCATATGTACAGGCACACAAATATGTTAAATTCTCAACCTAAGCCATCAAAGCCTATTTAAGCCCTAAATTATTAACAACTGACCAGAGTCTTAGAGCCAGGAGTAGGTGACTCCAGTGCTCATACTTTAGTGACACTTCAGTGGCTCATCACTGACCCTGCTATAGCTTCTTGGCAACATACCTTGGCACCTGTCTTTCACTAACCAGCCAATCCTCACTAGAACTGCAGGGCACCCAAGCTTCTTGACAAACCCTGAAGAGGTCATAGTGAAGGGGATCAGAGTATGTCACCCCCAAAATGTCATTTTCACATAAAGAGTATTTCAAGTTGAAGGCAGTTAGCTCTCTGCTCCCCTCCTTTCTTTCTAAAATTAGGGCATCAATTTCTTTTTATTAAAGATGTTTCCCCCTCTCACACTAGGAAGAAAACTAGTCCAGAGGTAACTCTTAACCACCTGAGAGGACTCTTATCTGTGTGTCTGCCTGCATGCATGCTGAGTCGCTTCAGTCACGTCCAACTCTGTGACCCTATGGATTGCAGCCCATCAGGTTCCTCTGTCCATGGGATTCTCCAGGTAAGAATACTGGAGTGGGTTGCCATGCCCTCCTCCAGGGATCTTCCTGATCCAGGAATCGAACCCGTGTCTCTTAGGTCTCCTGAATTGGCACGCAGGTTCTTTACCAGTAGTGCCACCTGGGAAACCCCTTATCTGCATGAAAATCTTACTAAACAATTCTTATTTAGCATACATTTTCTAATCATCTTCCCATAACTTACCCGCACCCAGTAGCCCCCCAAATCCTCTTCTTTTATTTAGCCTCTTCACACTTCATCATCCTTTGTTTAAATGATATGTTTCCAATCCCAACCACCTCCTTGAGGCACATTTCTTGGCGAACTTTCATATGTATGTATGCAGTTAAACTTGTTTTTCTCTTCTCTTCCTAATCTATCTTCTGTCCATTTAATTTATAGGCCCAAAGTATCCCCAAAGGGACAAAGGAGAAATGTTTCCTTTCTTGCAATGGTCTCTCATATCTCAGGGACTTAGGCATAATAAATCCTGCTGCTATATCTGATTGCCACCAGTATCTAGCAACACCAGCCTCAATTCAGACATCGCCCTCCTCCAGAAAGCTCCCTGAACTCCTGCCATCGCCCAGACCTGAGCCAGTTGTCCCTGATCTCTGCTCCCACAGAACACTGACCTTCTCCATACTATAAAATTTACCCCATGACATCCTAATAACAGAGTTCCTTGTCTGTATTCCCCAATAAACTGTAAGTGCCTAAATGAATAATAATAAGTCAAAACATCTGCCTTATTTATTTACTTACTTAAGTCCTGGCTAGCTCACTCTCAAGTAATAACCCTCTGACAGCACACAGAGACCTCTGAATCCAGGCTGCCAGGGATCCTTCTTCAGAGTCAAGGCCAGCCAAACCCTTTACAGGTTCAGGTACTTACTGTTTTTATGTTTTGTTTTGTCAAGTTGGCTGGTTGGTTTGTGTCTGCTGTTTGCTCTTGATTCTGGTTTTGATTTCTTAGTATATATCTTCCAAGACACTATAATGGAATGAGTCATGGCTAAGAAATCTAGCTACTGGCCCCATTTTAACTACTATATGATCCCTATCTTTGCTCCCCCATCTGTAAGTTGAGGGGATAGTCTAAGAGTGGTTCCTGAACCTCACTGCTCACAGTCCTGAGGGATGCCTGTAATAAACACTGTTCTCTGTCTAGCACAGGGAACTCTACTCAGCGCTCGGTGGTGACCTAAATCAGAAGGAAATCCAAAAAAAGAGGGGATATAGGTAGACATATAGCTGATTCACTTTGTTGTACAGCAGAAACTAAAACGGCATTGTAAAGCAACTAGACTCCAATAAAAAATAAATACATAAAAGTAAAAATAAACACTGTTCTCCCTCTAGAGCTCAGGTAACTCTGATGAGCAGCCAGGTTTGGGGACCACTGGAAGGGGCAGAGATTTGAAATCAAGTCACATCTGGGACCGAGTTCTAATTTCTCCACTCACTTCCTGTGTGACCTTTAGCAAATTACTTAACCTCATCTCCATTTACTTGCATGTCAGAGCACAGACAGTAAGTAGTTTACAGGACTGAAGGGAAGGAAGATTAAGGTACAAAAGAAGAGTATCAGCTTGTGGCTGGCCCACTGCAGATGCTCAGTAAATGCTAATGACACCCCTCCACACCTCCTGCGTATTCTCATGGCATCCAATCATTTCTCTGTCATGGCCTCTAAGAGTTTCCAGAGAGCAAGGCACCTCTGTTTTATTCTCCACCCCATCCCCAGTGCCCAACACAGTGCCTATGACACTGCCCAATATTACTCAATAAATATTCATTCAATTAGTGAATCAGTAACATATTAGAATATACTAACATAACTAATTTCCCTCCCTTCCTCAATAGACTAAACTGTGAGCTCCTCCAAAGCTGAAACGATTCCTTGTTTACTGATCTAAAATTCAGTACTTAATATAGTGCCTACTACATGCTTGTTGAACTAATTATTTTCAAAGTCTCTTTCTAGGTCAAGCGTACCAAGGATCTGTGGCTCCAGAAGATCTGAGACAGAATTAGTTGCAAGTGTTTGTATGTCTTTCATGTATTTGGCTGCAAAGTACCAATACTTCTACAGTTGAAAAATTAGCACACATATGNATAGAGAAGCCTTTTCCTCTCTCCTACCAGATTTTTTTTAAGCCAATGGAAAGAAGAGACAGTTCTCAATTTAAAAGGCAAAAAAATCCTCAAATTCTGATTTATGTCTTGGTCTCCTGTGAGACTCTCAATTAATAAGCGTAAGAAAAGAAGTCGCCCGGCTGCTGACAGCATCCCCGAGCTTCCCAGGGCAGAATTTAAGACATATCAGTTAAAAGTGGCAGCTACACTCACTGCCGAAAGCTGACGCTCCTGCAGGAAAGGATGCCGGGAGATTTTTTTTTTCCCCAATCTCTGCTGCAGCCTAATTCCAATCCATCACTATTTAATTATCCTAGAGAAACAAGCAAGAAAAATACAAATGGCCTGGATTTATAAAATCTACAAGGTCTTTTAATGATTTTTCACCTAATCCAGGGATTCACTGCTATCTAAAGAGGGTTAGCTGAAGAATAAAATGAGTTACCTCTTTTGTTTTAAGGAAAGTGTAAAAGCAGGCTGATGCACCCATGTTAGACTTGGGTTTAATATCCTATTGACTATTTTAAAACACTAAATAAAGGAAAGTCAAGTTCTCTTAAGTTTTTAGTCTGATGACTTAAATGTGCAAAAGTTAAATTAGTGAAGTGAATGAAATATACATATGACCTAACAGTCATTCCAATATAGATGGGAGCTGCACTTTAAAATCAATATTAGATAAAGAATATTTGAATTGGTTTTGTTGAAACTTAAAAAAATAAATAAAAATAAAGTAAGCTTAGAGATGGTCAGTGACTTGGCAACTTATATTGCCTGATGGGCATTTACACATACTAGAACTGGACTGTTTCTGTGACGGGGCTCACAATTCAATCCAATTGTGAAAGTCTCAGGTAAAGTGTTCTGATATTTTCTGATTGTAAAATAAACTCCTTACAGAGAACTGGAAACAAAGAAGGAAATTAAAACCAGCAGTAATCTCGAACTAGAGATAGCCAATACTTCTAGTCTTCTTTCTCCATTTCTTTCTCTTTTTTTATTACTATTGTTTTACATTTTGTGTACTACCTTTTTCACAGAGCATTATGTTATGATTATTTACCTATCAATGTGACTCATTTCTGAAAGTGCTCAACAAAGCTGACATACGCAGTGACAGACAGTCAACATGTATTTATGTGTCTACTCTGGGCTGAGCATGGAAGAGAGAGGATCAAACAGAGCATGTGTGGTCCCTACTCCCTTGAAACTCTCAACTCAGCAAGGAAGCCATATATTCATCAAATAGTCACAAATGTGATAGGTACTATACTTCAGAGGAGATATGTAAGAGACCTGGTCTTGCAAAGCTCAGGATTTCTCAAGGAAGGGCAAGCCCAGATGCAAAATCATCAGTACAGTGTATTTCACATCTACATTTTCCAATCTTTTATCTAATATTCTTTTTTCTTATAGCAAAAGAAACTTTGAGTCCAACTATATTCTTGTGAATAATGTATAATATATAAGAGAATAACTGATACGACTTTGAGAAATTACAAAAGGTAGACCATCCTGCCTCCCTAAAAATGGCAAGTACGCACATGTTTCTAAGAAATCTTTCACCCACCTACTGTATAGCACAGGAAACTATATTCAATAGCTTGTAATAACCTACAATGGAAAAGAATCTAAAAAAGAAGATATATGTATATCAGTTCAGTTCAGTTCAGTCACTCAGTCATGTCCGACTTTTTGCGACCCCATGAATCACAGCATGCCAGGCCTCCCTGTCCATCACCAACTCCCAGAGTTTACTCAAACTCATGTCCATCAAGTCGGTGATGCCATCCAGCCATCTCATCCTCTGTCGTTCCCTTCTGCTCCTACCCCCAATCCCTCCCAGCATCAGGGTCTTTTCCAATGAGTCAACTCTTTGCATAAGTGGCCAAAGTATTGGAGTTTCAGCTTTAGCATCAGTCCTTCCAATAAACACCAAGGACTGATCTCCTTTAGAATGGACTGGTTGGATCTCCTTGCAGTCCAAGGGACTCTCAGGAGTCTTCTCCAACACCACAGTCCAAAAGCATCAATTCTATATACATGTATGTAAAACTGAATAATTTTGCTGTACATCTGACACAGTGTATATCAACTATACATCAGTTAAAAATTAAAATTAAAAAAGAAAAGAAATCTTCAAGCTAAAATTAACTCAGCCATGTTCTGAATCTCATAAAGGCTAAAGATTAGCTTGAGAATACTGGAAATAATTTGACATGGACTTTTTTTAAACTTAACGATATTGATATAATCAAACAAAAAAAAAACCCATCAAGTATCCAAATAATTTGTGAAAATTCTCCACATGATCAAGGTCAACATGAACAGTGAACAGTGATAAATCACTCTGACTGAATATGATGTGATGAAAATGGCATTTTATATCTGTGGTCTTCCTCCTCAAATCCCATAACTCCAGTCTTACCATAAGAAAAACACCAGACAAATTTCAGTATATGGACACCCTACAAAATATCTGCATCGAATTCCTTAAAAGCACCAAGGTCATCAAAAAGACGACACAGTCTGAGAAACTGACACAGCCAATTAGGTAAAAACTTAGTAAATTTGAAAAAAGTATGGACTTTTGTTAGTGATAATGAATTAATGTTGGTTAATTAATAGCAATAAATTATGACACTAATGTAAGATGTTAATAATAGGGGAAGCTGGGTATACAGTAGATGGGAACTCTCAAGTTTTCTATAAATCTAAAACTGTTCTAAAAAATAAATCCTATTTTTTAAAAACCCCTTTCCCAAAATGAAAGTAACTTTATTATTTCTGATCATTAATAAAACATATCCCATATAAATGTTTTGATAGTGCAAAAAGGTCATAAAGGGGATATTTTGAAATTATAAGTACTCTGTAATTCCACCATGCTGAGATAACAAAATGCAAACACAATATGTATGTGTGTGCATATACATGCATATGTGTGTGTGTGTGTGTGTATATATATATATATATATATTACACTATTTTTAGCTGTGGTTTCCCTGGTGGCTCAGAGGTTAAAGCGTCTGCCTGGAATGCGGGAGACCCGGGTTCGATCCCTGGATCAGGAAGATCCCCTGGAGAAGGAAATGGCAACCCACTCCAGTACTCTTCCTTGGAGAATCCCATGGAGGGAGGAGCCTGGTAGGCTCCAGTCCATGGGGTCGCAAAGAGTCAGACATGACTGAGCGACTTACTGTTACTGTTAGGCTGACTAGTAGTGAATGTGAAAGTCACTCAGTCGGTGTCCGACTCTTGCGACCCCATGGACTGTAGCCCACAAGGTTCCTCTGTCCATGGGATTCTCCAGGCAAGAATATTGGAGTGGGTTGCCGTTTCACCCCAGAATTACCAAGTTTCAATCCATGGAATCTATGAATGTTACCTTAAATGAGCAAAGAGATTTTGCAAGTGTAATAAATTAATCATAAAATGGGGAGATTATCCTAGATTATTTGGTTTGGTTACTAAAGACAATCACAGGTATTGTTATAACAGGGAAATAGAAAGGCATTTTACTCAAAAGGCACAAGGTGATGTGACCATGGAGACAGGGTGATTTGAAAAGACTATGCTGCTGGCTTTGAAGTTGGAAGTAGGGGCCATGAGCCCAGGAATGCAACAAATCCAGTAGTCTTACTGACCTGCATCTCTTCTCTTCGGTTTTGTTTTCTCCAATTTTTCCATCAAAGCATTCACTTTCCTGAACTTTTTTTTTTGTATAAAGTCTTTTTTTTTAAATAACAATACATGTTTATTTCTTTTTTTAAATTATTTTGATTCATGTCAGTATATGGCAAAAACCACTACAATATTGGAAAGTAATTAAACTGTTTCTTCATGTTCAAGGTCTTTTCCAGCTAATTCTCTTTTAACCGAGTTTATGAGGATTTTGTCAAAACGGTCAAAACTGTCATGTTTTTTCCCACTGGTGTCAAGTTTAAAAAATAATTTCCAACCCAAAGAACATAGAATGATTTACCCTAATTTGCTTTTATTACTTAAACAATAAAATCTCCAATTTATTTTCTTTGTTATTAAGAACCATGTAAAGCCATAAATCCTCCAACCCCTGTCCCTCCACCCATTCTCCCCTGGACCAGCATCAACATTGAGACTTGGCTGGAATACAAGTGTTGAAGAGGGAAGGCTGGAGACTTCCTGGAGACCCCCATCTGTTAGGGGAAGCACACTGCCTGAAATCACCCACCATGGCTAGGCACTACAGTAACCATGTGCATGAGTTATTTTAACCACAGGAGGTCCTGTAAGGAATTAACCAGCCACCACCAACCGGGAGAGTTTGTGGAAAGTCAAAAGGAAACACCACGTGTCCTACCACCTCCCAGAACTATTCTTGCTGGAATCCATGTAGGCTGAGCAATGTGTGGGCCACCAGGCAGGACCCAGAGTCAGAATAACTGGCCAAAGACAATGCGGAAACTAACCCTATCACCATAAAAGCTGAGACTGTGAGCCAAGTGGCAGAGCACTCCTCCTAGGTTCCCTTACCCTCCCGTTCTTCACCTGGCACCCCTTCCCAGTACAATCTTGCTTTGCCAGCGTGTGTATCTCCTCGGACAATTCATTTCCGAACGTTAGACAAGAGCTCCCTTTTGGGTCCTGGAAAGTGTTCCCCTTCCTGCACCCACGCTCCCTTTGCAAAGTCTCTCCCCACGGACTAAATCAATGCCTGTTAAAGAAAAAGAGCTCAACAAACATTTGTTAAACCATGCGAAGAAGGATACTCACCCTGTCCCCAGTCCTCCTGTCCCTGTTTTGAGGTGGGTCTCAAGACAGGGAAATGGTCAAGGATCACAGTCACTCATGTCTCAAAAATTTCACAAAGTTTTTTCTGTTTTTCTTTGAATTTTTTTAAACATTTTATATCTTGAAGCAGTCATCCTAAGACTGCTAAGAAAATAGCCATAGCAAAATTTCTTGTACTCTGTTAAGGAATTGTGGTTTTAGAAAATGTTCCCTATACGACATTGTACATTAATTGGTATAAAAATTATATTACATTTGGTTTATTCTTTGCAGTTTTACAAAATGCTTTCAAACAAATTATTTCATGAGTGAAAAATATATATTAAAAATAATATTTTTACTTATACTGAATTATCTAAAAAGGCATCCTTATACTATTTTAATAAGTTCTACTGAGAATATAGGCTCCATCCATGGAGCTGAACAATAAAATACTACTAGACAATGAGAATGCTATTTCAAAATACATATGCTTTAAGTAGGCAATCACGGAATTAACTTCCTGGTATCAACTACCATAGCAATATTTTAATCAAAGCAAACAACACATTGTTGGGAAATTTTCTTTCAAATTGGGGCCAGAAATTTTTAATTACAAAGAATCTCTTAAATCAGTATGGAGATCTGACCGACAGAACTTTATACACACACACTTTTTTTTTAACTGCATAAAAGCTAAGTCAAGGTGCTCTCACAGGAAATTTCTTTACTGACATAATAAGTAGAAATTAAAAGCTTGTAACTGCGTTGCCAGAGGGGAGACAAAAGCTATGCCTATACCCCTAAAAATGCTATTTTATCAGAACTACATGGAGCTTTAACACATCTTGAGATCATTCTCTGCTTATAGGTGATTAAAAAAAAAAAAAAAAAAACTCCTTGCTGGCTTGAATACTTCCACTCTGCACAATAAAAATAAAACAGATAACGTGGAAATTACTTTATATGAAAATAAAAATCACACATAAATCCCCAAATACCTCTTCAGGGTTAAGTAATTTCGGAAGACTTTAGATTTGTTAGTGGCTAAATCTTCAGACTGTTTATTAAATGTGTATGATACACGATACTGAACCACTCATGATTTACAAATGTGCTTAACGCAAACATCACTCCATCTCTGAGGAGTTCTAGATACAATGTTCTACAAACACGATGGCACAAAGAGGAGGGTAGGAAGAAGAGGAAAGAGGGAGAACCAGGGAGACTGATTAATTTTCAAAACATAAACTGTGGAGAAATTTGACACATACAAAAGGCAAAGCTCCTTGCTTTTACAGTGTGTTATTACTTATTTTAGGTTGCTATTTTTATCAAGGTGGATAAACATATCAGAAAACAGCGCAGATTTAAAAAATGACAGAAAATGAACAAAGGCAGTGAAGCTCACTATATCCCCCTAGGAGTCTGACAGCTCATTTCCATAAACTTCAGATGGAAATGGAGTCACCCCCGAGTTGAGAAACTACAATGGAGTCACTGACAATCCTGTATAGTNCAGGGCAGATTAAAAAAATGACAGAAAATGAACAAAGGCAGTGAAGCTCACTATATCCCCCTAGGAGTCTGACAGCTCATTTCCATAAACTTCAGATGGAAATGGAGTCACCCCCGAGTTGAGAAACTACAATGGAGTCACTGACAATCCTGTATAGTGCTCACTACGCCCAAACAACTGGACATTACCTAATCATGCATGTATGGGTTGATTAACACAACCAGCTGTAATCATCATTAAAAAGAAGGAAGAAAAAAAACACATCCTAAAAGATCCTTTAACTCATTCTCCTTTTCGACAACCACAGCAATATTATTGTGCCCGATACTTTCTAAGTTCTCAAAAAGTGATGGCTGGATCTTTTTAACACATTGCAAATCCTTGCAGTTTACTTTGAATATTCATCTACGGTTTTTGATCAATACATTAATTCAACAAACGTATTAATTCGACAAATATATATTGAGCTTCTGCTATAGGCCAAGCATTGTGCTTGGGTAGGATGCACCATGATGGTACTTAAAGAGTTCAGAGAAACAGGTGGTCAGAAAACAAGTGAAAAAAAAAAAAGCTACAAAATATGAGAAATGGAGTGAGGGGAACAAACAGGTTGCCAGGACAGAGGAATGGAGGAGTAACCTGTTGAGGTGGCGTCATTAGGCACAGTGGGAGGACAGAGCATGAGAGCTGAGGATGACCTGGAAGAAACTGGGAGGAGTGGCAGCAAGCTGCTCTGGTCAGACTTCAGAGACACAAATCTAGGGCAGCAAAGGTCTAGCTTGAAAGAGGCTTCCGGCTCAAGGCAGAGGATGAGCGTGCAAGTTGACCAAGTGGAGGCAGTGTGTGGGGACCTGACCTTGATCTCAAGCCTTGTGGGCTACGGTAGACTGGGAAGCTTCACCCTAAGAGACAAGCAAACTCACGTCCAGATTCTAAGCAAAAAGATGACATCATTCAATTGAATTTCTAAAAGGATCACTCTGTCCTGATTCAAACGAACCTGCTGTTAATAAATTATGAGACACTGGGGACATTTGAACGCTGACAGGATATTTGATGAATGTCGTTAATTTACTTTAGGTGTGACAACAGCCTTGCGATTTTTTTTTTTAATGACCTATCTTTTATATGCATACTAAAATACAGATACAGCAATGCCATAAAAGGCTTATAGATTAGATAATAGTTCTGTTTCAGTGCAATTTCCTGACCTTGATACCTGAATGGTAATTAAGTAAGAGCACGTCTTTGTTTTCAGGAAGTGCATACTGAAATATTTAGAGGTAGATTACAGATGAGATAAGATTGGCCTTGAGTTAACAACAGTTGAAGGTAAATGGTGAGCATATAAGAGCTCAGTTGACCATCTTCTCTATTTTTTACATATGTTTGAAATTTGTCGTATTAAAATTTTAAATCAGGAAACGTTGTTGCTACATGGAGAATGAATGGGATACAGGTGGGAGGGTGTAAGACTAGAGAACAAAGGAAACTAGAAAACACATGGTGGGGGCGGGGCTCCTTAAGTAACCGGGGCAAACCCGAGAGCACCTCAGACTGTCACAGAAAAGAGAGAGAAGGTGACCAGACGGGAAATATATATGGGAGGTAGAAATCCTCAGACCTGGTAGAAGGAAGTTAAAGAAAAGGGAAGGAATCGAAGCTGTCCGCCAGGCATCTACTCTGAGCAAGTGAGTGGAGACATTTACAAAGATGGAGAAGACAGGGGGAGGAAAAGGTTTCTGAGGGATGAGGGAGGCGGCTGTCAAGAGTTGCCATTTCCTTCTCCAGGGGATATTCCCGGCCCAGGGATCGAACCCGGGTCTCCCACATTGCAGACAGACGCTTTAACCTCTGAGCCACCAGGGAAGCCCTAAGTTAAGGTGTTTGTGAAATATCCAAGTGAGTGATCAGATAGACAAGGATGGGGCCTACTTCCCATTCCAACTAATAAGATAGTGTCAGATAGAGGAGTAATCATGTCCAGAAGGTCACTGATGGAGGAGGTAAGGAAGTCAGTACTGGGAACAGAGCTTCTCTGACTTGCAGATGTATCTTAGGTGTCTACCTGGGGTTGAATGATAGAGGCTCCTGAGCCTGCAGAAAGGGCAGTCACAATGGCAAAGGCCCTGTTCATAAGGGTTCACAGGTCATTTTCCATTCATTTTGCCACCAACATTACCAAGTCTCCTACCTCTCCCCTGGGCCTCCTTGGTAAGATGAGACAACTGGCCCAAAGGATCACTAAGAAGATTCCCTTTAAGCTAGGAAATCCTGTCACTCCTCCTTAGAGTGAAAAGGAGCATTCATACTGGACTGAACAAAAAGTTCATGGGTTTTTCCGTAACATCAGTCACAAAAGCCCAAACAAACTTTTTGGCCAACGCAATAGAATATACAAGCCTTAGCTTAAAACATGGACACAAACTCCCTCCCCTAGTAGCCTTAAACAAAGAACTTCCTGTTTCGGAAGGTCCCAATACAAAAGCAAGCCACTAACGAAGACCTAATACTACAAAAGAAAATGCACAGAGAAGCAATTCAGTGCAGGAAAAAGATGCCTGGGGATACTGCTCACTCTGGGCTTTTTAGTGAAATTTATTTCCATTTTCTATATTCCATTGACTCTATAACACATGATTTATGACCTGCTTGAAGGTGTTTGGGCCACACTGGTCTCCAATATTCAGACTACAAACGAGCTTGTGACTGAAATTCTGAGAGTGTTGACAAGATCAACACAGGCTTCCCATGCAGCCCATCAGCTCTACTCCTAGGTATGCGTGCCAGAGAACTGCAAACAGGTGTCCAAACAACAAACTGGATACAGCTGTGCACAGCAGCGGTATTCATAACAGCCAAAACCTGGAAACAGCCCGAATGTCTATCAACTTATGAATGGAGAAACAAAATGTGGCATATCCACACAGTTGAGTATTATTCAGCCATAAAAGAGAATGAATCAAGTACTGGTACCTGCTACAACATAGATAAACTTCAAGCTTTTAGACACAAAGGAACAAATACTGAATGATCCTATTTTATGCAATATCTATAGAGACAAATCTAGAAGCAGAAATTAGATTAGTGGTTGCCTAGGAGTGGGAGTAAGAAAGGCAAGTGACTCTTTAAGGGGCACAGGGTTTCTTTTCTGGATAATGATTTTTTTAATTAGATTGTAATGATGGTTGTACATAGTTCTACAAATATAATAAACTTCAATGAACTGTAAATATAAAAGATTTTATGGGATATAAATTTATAACACAACAGAGCTATTTTTAAAAATTCCAGGGCAGAGAATCTCAAGAGAATTATTTTCCCCTCCTTACCTACTACCAAGATTGAAATACACATATTTTCCTACTGTGTCTTCTTATATAACAATTTTATTTTTCCCTTCTCTTATGCAAAGTCACCTATAAAATTCTCCACTGTTTTTTCTTTCCTTAGTGGTATATACAATGTCAACGGCATTTTAGATCCAATAAAATAATTAAAGAGCAACCTAGGTTAAGAAAAATCAGGTGAGGTGTGGGTAGGGAGGCCCCTCCAAACCTAAGCAACACTTGGATTATCTAGACAGGGAAGTTGGGTCAAAGAAAAGATCACAGAAAAATGAAAATAAATCTAACTCGGCCTGAAGTTATACTAGTTATAATTTAACCACTATGAAGAAAATATTAACTAGATGTTTTCCAACTATCATTCACCAAACTTCAACCTTTAATAACCTTAAAACAGACCAACCTATTGCATCATTATTAACTGATCTAAACTGATGGCCAGGTTGCCTTAAAAGCTTTATCTCATTCGAATTTACAATTTGTGATTCAAAAGAGAAGGTGTGCAGAAGGAGGAAGTCCCTGAGACATGCTAGGTTACAAAATATTTTTATTTGTATTGTAACCATTTTATCACCTGGCTAAAAACATCTGCCTCTTTCAAATTCTAGAGGTAAGAGCAAATTGACCGTAACTGCTGCACATGAACACAGACATCCCACCGCATTCACACTGCCTCCAGACTCAAAACACCTACAAATTCCTATATAAGGATAAAGTCAAAATTTTAACAGGATGCTATGGAATATAAGAGAACACTGCTGAAAATATGTTAAACTTGCATCTGTCCTAACAGTCTTGGCACACAAACTTGATGTCTCCCTGACTTGCTAAGGTTAAAGCGTCTGCCTGCAATGTGGGAGACCTGGGTTCGATCCCTGGGTGGGGAAGATCCCCTGGAGAAGGAAATGGCAACCCACTCCAGTATTCTTGCCTGGAGAATCCTATGAATGGAGGAGCTTGGTGGGCTACAGTCCATAGGTCACAAAGAGTCGGACACGACTGAGCGACTTCACTTTCACTTTGACTTCTCTAAACTATCATAATAAGAAAATCTTGATTTTCTAGTACCCAACCAGTTCCTCCAATTAATTAGATTTGGGGGCCATTGCCAACTGTAGTTTACATAAGAAAGGTAAACACTACCAAGTCACTTGAGTCCAAGTGGTTAGTCTACTTTCCTCACTCCATGGAGTCCAAGCTCCTGGGTGACCCAAATCTGCTTATGTCCACAGGGTCCCAGGTAACCCTTGTAGCACTCAAAACTCAAAACCAATGCAAGTCGCTCCAACCTTCCAATCGGAAAACAGCTCTCTTTGGAATCCCTAGAACATTTTACTTACTCTTCACATGTCATATTGAGGCAGGAGGTAGACAGAACCTCCCCATCCCTGCCCAGAGTGAGCAACTGGAGTTCATTCCCTGTGGAACTCAAAAATATCAGTATTTTTTTATATTCTCAATATTCAATGTCAATTCTCAAATGCAGGACAGAAGGCTGGGCCTACCCAGATAAGAGATAAGAGGCCACATTTTCTATTCTCAAAGTCAAGGAGACCTAGAAAGCTCCTTGGAGGCCAAATGGAGAGTGATGCCAAGGCCACCCATAGGCCTCTTCGCTGGAATCCATCTTGACTGAGAGACGCATGTACACATGGGAGGATCCTGAGATATACCAAATATGAACTCAGAACAAGGCAAGGCAAAATGACTGGCCAAAGAAAAGCTAGGAGAAATGCCCCATAAAAGTGATTCAAACTACCACGAGGACATGGCTCTCTGTCTGCCCGTGTGTCTATCCATACATACTGTACTCTCTCCTCCTAATAAACACTTTACATGTTTCACTCCTTTCCATCTTTGTGAGAATTCTTTTTATACAAAGCCAAAGGGCAAGAGCCTTGTCTGCCATAAGCGGACCTCAATCTGGCCAGAAACACAAACCTTGCTTCAAGCCACCGCAGGCTGAGGCCACCCCAAATCAATATCATAGTTAATTTATGAACAGATTTTCCTTACACCCACCACTGCATTGTCAGATACAGTAGTTGTCCTGGGCATGAAGAATACCCAGTCATCAGGGCACCAAGAAGCACACACCAGCATGGAATTGTTAAATCAAGAAGCCAGAGGCTACAGCAGAGCTAGCCTTCTAGCAAAATTCTATTGACCATTACGTGGGACTAAAGTACGGCTCCTCCCTAAGAGATGACCTCCTATGCAAATAAGTCAGAAACTTCATAAGCAATTTTAATTTTCAGAAAGGACAGGTTCAATGTGCCACTGTTTTGGTTTTTTTTTAATCTAATTTTCCTTCCAGTTCTAAATGTTAGAGATGTTTGTACGATCTACCAGCTAGCAAATCTAACAACTTTCCAAAATAGTTAAAATGGTTGTTATTACAATTGTTACCACAAAGATCCAGAACTAGGAAAGACTACATCTGTGGCAGTGAATTAAGCAGAAAAGGAGAGTAGGAGATAAGTTTTCTTTAGTGGAAACACTTGAAGCCCCTCCTCATCTGTTCAGTTGCACCTTTTCATTACAAATTCAGAAGAAAACATTCACAGGAAGAAATTAATCACCAGGTTGGCAAGAGGACCACACCCTCCTACAGCGAGGCTGAAGCACTGCTATCTGCACATCAAACCAAAATATGTAGTTTGAGCAGCATTAAGGAAAAAGAGCTCTACCAAGTTTAGCAGTTAACAGATCACAAAAGAAATGTCATGGCATGATAAATTGAAGAGGGAATCAGAGATAAGTGTTGGAAAACCCTGAAACTAGGACAAAATAAAAGTTCACATAAAAACCAGTTAAGGATCTGTTACAATTAACATATACTTGTAATCAGAGAGAAAACATACAGAATAGGTTAAAAGAAAAATATAGAATAACAGATTTCTTCAGTAATATTTTCAATTTCAGAGAGGGTCAATAACTCAGGAGAGATGGTACAGGAATATTACACTCTATGTTGTGGAAAACAGAGAAACATCCAAGAGAGCTTTCCCTGTAAATAAAGCATGTATGTGCTCAGTCCCTCAGTCTCCTGCGTCGCCTATGTCTTCTGCAGTGGCAGGCGGACTCTGTAACACTGAGCTACCTGGGAATCCGAAGTGAAAGTTAAAGTGTTACTCACTTGGTCGTGTCCAGCTCTTTGCAAACCCCTGGACTGTAGCCCGCCAGATTCTTCTGTCCATGGGATTCTCCAGGCAAGAATACTGGATTGGGTTGCCATTCCCTCTTTCAGGGGATCTTCCGACTCTGACTTGTGTA
Organism: Neotragus pygmaeus; assembly: GCA_006410875.1. Classification (NCBI taxonomy): domain Eukaryota; kingdom Metazoa; phylum Chordata; class Mammalia; order Artiodactyla; family Bovidae; genus Neotragus; species Neotragus pygmaeus. The sequence goes on along the minus strand of SJYV01047857.1, from coordinate 77,862 downwards.
TCCTTCCCTCGTGGCTCAGATGGTAAAGCGTCTGTCTACAATGTAAGAGACCTGGGTTTGATCCCAGGGTTGGGAAGATCCCCTGGAGAAGGAAATGGCAACCTACTCCAGTACTCGTGCCTTGAAAATCCCATGGACGGAGGAGCTTGGTGCAGGCTACTATCCATGGGGTCGCAAAGAGCTGGGCACCACTGAGCGGCTTCACTTTCCAGGGGATCTTCCCGACTCAGGGATTAACACGTCTCCTGCATTGCAGGAAAAGTCGTTACAGTCTGAGCTACCAGGGAAGCCCAAAGTACAACCTACTGACTTCCAAATGTTATCTGGAAACATTTTTAGTCACTTTGAAATTTTCTTACATATATGACACAAGTTTCTATCCTCTTAAATAGAATATACTAGATATAATATAACTTTTTTCCAATGTCTCAGAGACAGCATTATTAACGTGACTCTCAGTGGAGATTGAGAGTGACCAGGATAGGGGAGCAGTAAAGTGCTATTTACTGAGCACCTACTATTTGTTTATACCCATTATAATATTTAAATTGAATTTCATTTTATCTCCCCAATAAATCTGTGAGCGCATGAAGAAACTGAGACTCAGTGAAACTGTCCCAACAGGTCCCCCAAGTAGTAAACAAAGCTGAAACTGGTAATCAAGTTCACTGTCAAGTCCAAGGGGTTGACTCTCCAGAAAGGTGCATCTCGGCGTGTGTACCTGAGCAACGTAAAACCACACTGCTGTGCTTTGGAGATCTATGACTGTACATCATACTTACTTTCTCCTTTCTCTGCCATTTTCTGCTACTATCAACAAATAACTATATCTGTTATATATAGTAATGATATATTACTATCAACAAATATAAAACTACCCTCTCACCATACCTCCTAGAACTCCAGCAAAATTATACTAAAAAGCATAAGTCTATTCATAGTCATTGTAAATAGACTCTAGATGGAAGTCTCTACTATAAGGGCAAGATTTTTAGAGCATGGGCTCGAAGATCTACTTTGGCTACCCTTTTTGGAATTGGACTCTACTTCAAATAGGTAAGGTTCTCTATTAGGTGAAATATTATTATGTGTTGCTACACCAAGGTGAGAGAAGTGCGTACCAAGGGCATTTTGGCAACACCAAAAAGGAAACACAAAACCGTTTAAGGAACAGTCTAAGGTGTCACAAGTAATAATGCGCATCAGAAACCTGAAAGAACAAGGCAAGTTCTAGAACAGATAAGCCTTTTCGTTTGCTAAACTGAACAAGACTGGCTGACAGGGAAGTTAAATTTGGAAGTTAAAAAAATACTGGCATGGCAGAGAATGAATACATGTATATATATGGCTGTGTCTCTTCCCTGTTCTCCTGAAACTATTACATTGTTAATTGGCTACACCCCAATACAAAATTACAACAACAGCAAAAAATGCTGGCAACAGATGTAGACATGGAAAAGAAAATGTTAGATAATCAGAAAGTGAGGTAGCATTAAAAAAGTATTGTTTTCAAGATGAGAGGAAAAAACATAATATATGGTTGACAGATAAAAGAAGCTAAGACATACAAATTTTCCAAGAATTTCACATTTTCAGAGTTCACCGTGGGTTTCTGATAGCCACGAATCAAAAACATCTCTGTCACAGGAGTCATTTTTGGACGCTATTCTCCTGAGATCCAGTCATACTAATATTGAAACATCTAAAGCAGATAGAATAATTTTGTGCAAACACAAAGACACATAGATCAAAGGACCAAAACAGAAAGCCCCCGGAAACAGAGAGTTATTAGTTTAACGAGCTTATTATTTGATGGAGGCATCATACATATTCTTTTACTCACAGACTTAGCAAACGGTGTTGGAATAATGTGCTGGCAATATAGGGGTTGGCATGAGATAGGGATCTAAATTAACTTCAGTTGGGTTAAGTTCAGGGTTTTCTTTTTTTTAGTTCAGCTAAAATTTTCCGCCTGCTGGGTGTATTTCTGGAAAAGGGAGTTGAAGTCACCAACGATGGTAATGAAACCATCTATTTCTCCTTGTATAATAATTCTATTTTTGCTTCATGTAGCTTAATGCTCTGTTGCTAGGTATCTACACATTAAGAACTGTTATGCCTTCTTGGGAGCTTGGCCCCGCTATCATTAGCTAATGCCTTTCTTTATTCCTGATAACTTTCCTTACTTTAAAGTCTGCTCTGTCCAAAATTAGTACAGCTATTCCTGCTTTCTGAGGATTACTGTTAGCATAGTATATTTTTTCTCAATTTACTTTTATTCTATATATGTCTTTTATTTAAAATGGGTTTTCTTGTAAACAACATATAGTTGGACCATACTTTTTGAGCTACTCTAATAATGTCTTTTAATTGGTAAATTTAGACCACCGACATTCAAAGTGGTTATTGATACAGCTGGATTAACATCTACCATGTTCATCACTATTTTTATTACTTGCCCTCACTTTTTGTTCCTATTGTCTTCCACTCTTTTTCTGTCTTATATTGTTTTAATTGAACATTTCATATGCTCCATTTTCTCTCCTTTCTTAGCACATCAGCTTTATTTTTTTTTTTTTACTCTTTTTTGGTGGTTGCCCAAGAGTTTGCGATACACATTTACATCTAATCTAAGTCTACATTCAAACATACTGTACCACTTCACAGGTAGTGTGAGTACCTTATAATAACAAGACAATACTATCCTCCTTCCCATTCCTTGTATCACTGTTGTCATTCATCTCACTTAGATGTGAGCATACACAAGCATATATATATATCTTTTGTAGGCATATATATATATATATATATACACACATAAGTATATATAACCAAATACACTGTTGGTATTATTTTCAACAAACTGCTATCTGTTAGATCAATTAAGAAGATGAAAAACTGTTTTATTTTACTTTGACTTCTTCCTTTTTTGATGTTTTTCTTTTCTTTCTGTAGATCTGACGTTCTACATATTATTTTCCCTCTCTATATAGAACTTCATGTTTCTCATAAGGCAGATCTATGGGTAACAAATTGCTTTAATTTTTGTTCTCCTGAGAAAGCTTTTATTTCTCCTTTACTTTTGAATTTCACAGAGTACAGAATTCTAGGTTGGTGGTTTTATTCTCTCAACACAAATATCTGACTCCACTTTCTCTCGCTTGCTTGGTTTCTGATGAGAAGTTAACTGCTCCTCTAGAGGTTAAGGTGTGTTTTTTATTTTAGGAATTTATCTTTGCTACTCTGTAGTTTGCAGGTGATAGATCTATCAAGAGGTTATTTTTTAGTGTTCATCCTGTTCAGTGTTCTCTTACCTTACTGGATTTATGGTTTGGTGTCTAACATTAATTGTGGAAATTATCAAACATCATTGTTTCAAATATTCTTCTGTTCCTTTCTTTTCCTCCTAGTGTTCCCATACAACACCTGTTGTACTTGTCCTACAGTCCTTGCATATTCTCTTCTGTTTTTAATCAGGCTTTGTTCTCTTTGCTTTTCAGTTTTGAGGATTCTATTCAGGATTATATTGCTCTGGCCTCTAGCTAAGAGACTCTTTCCTCAGCCTTGTCCAGTCTAATAAGTCCATCAAAGGCAGCTTTCATTCCTGTTAGAGTGTTTTGATCTCTAGAGTGTTTTGATTTCTTTCTGGTTCTTGCTTATGACTTCCATCTTTCTGTTTACACTGCCTATCTGTTCCTGCAGGCAGGCTTTCTCATTCACCCATAGAGCCCACAGCATATTCACCATAGTTGTTTGAAACCCCCACATCCCTGCTATGTCTGGTTTAGATGTTTACTCTGCCTCTTCAAACTGTGTTTTTTGCCTATTGGTCTGCCTTGTAATCTTTCTTGGTGGTTAAATATGATGTACATAAAAGGAACTACCGTAAATCAGCCTGTGGTCACACGGTGGTGGAGCGTTGGGGAGGGGAACCATCCTACACTCCTATGATTAGGTCACAGTCCTTATGGGAGCCTGTGCCTCTGGACTGGGAACTTCTCAAGTGTTTCTCAGTTTTTCTTCTCACGTAGATGGGACAGGATGGCCAGAGTGGGCTGGAGTTCCCAGGTCAGTTAGACTCTGGTTAACTACTCTCCCCTGAGGGTAGACCTTGTTCAGAACAGTTAACTCTGGTATATTTCAGAATGGTTCCTTTTCTCCTTACCCTGCAGGATGCCCAAAGGGATTTTTCTCCTCTGTTTACTGTGGGAATCTGGCAGAGCTTCTAGAGGCAAATCTCACATTAGGAGGGGAGGGGGCTTCACATGAGGGGTTCCCCTGTGGTTCTTAACTCCCAGAGTTGTTCACACTAAGCCTCCACCAATTCATCCATCACAGCTGAGGTCTCCCAGTCCCGGCTTTGGCTCTGTATACCATACTCCCTGTATTTGCCCTTCTGACCCTCTAGTATTAGGGGTAGGGATCTGCCCTGTATCCTGCCTTTCCTTTGGCTCCAAAATGAATTGTGGATTTTTCAAGTCTGTTAAGGTCTTAACTTGTTGTTAGGACAGAGTGGTGACTTCAAGCTCCTTACATGCAAAACCAGAAACCAGAAGTCAAGTTCAGAAGGTTTTTGTTTCCCTATAATTTGATTTTTTTAAAACTAGTCAGTGTTAGAAATTGCTGACAATGCCTTTCAAAACCAGAGGTAAAGCCACTGCCAATTTAATGCAACCAGTGAAAATTCAAGTAAACACAAGTTTTAATGTGTATTGCCCGTTGGTCACATCAATTACATCAGCCTGACCTGTTTTCATCTCTGAGACCTGAACCCCTTTCTGATGTGTGTCCAGTGTTCCAGTTTCTCATTGGGAACAGCAGAGCCTCCACTGTGAATTCCAGTCACCAGCCCCATGCTGCTGCTGCTGCTGCTGCTAAGTCGCTTCAGTCGTGTCCGACTCTGTGCGACCCCATAGACAGCAGGCCACCAGGGTCCCCCGTCCCTGGGATTCTCTAGGCAAGAATCCTGGAGTGGGTTGCCATTTCCTTCTCCAATAGTCAGACCCTTTTCTACCTCCTGGATTTCAGTCTACCATGCACCTCAAGCTCAGTCCTGCCAATGCTCAGAGCAGAGCAGCAGCAGCAGAGTGGATAAGATTTCTGGATGGCAAATAATGCACTCACCTTAACAGTAATTTTTAAAATTACACAAGCAGATTATCTTCCAAAGAGTACAGCATGAAAAGGGAAGGGGACGAAAAGTAACTTTACAGTGGCAAGACTTGACAAACACTATCTCGAGCCAAGTGATTAAATTTAGCCTCAACAGTAGTAAGCCAGGCTGATAACATGTACCTTTGATATAGTGTGATGAGAATGATACTTTACCTCTGTGGTCTACCTCCCCAAAATACATGAACTCAGTCTAATCATAAGGAAAAAACAAACAAACAAACAGATAAATCTCAATTGAGAGCTAGTCCACAAAACAAATGAGTAGTCTCAAAACTGACAAGGTCATCAAAACCCAGGAAAGTCTGAGACACTGTCACAATCACGAGTAGGCTAAAGAGACAAGACAAATAATTATAATGTGGTGTCCTGAATGAGATCCCAGAACAGAAAAAGGATACTACATAAAAACTAAAGATATCTGAATAAAGTATGAACTTTAGCCATAACAACACATCCATATTAGATTATTAATTGTGACAAATGTACCATTTTAATGTAAGAAATTAATCATAGGGAAAACCAGTGTGGGATATATAGGACTTTCCATACTATGTTCATAATAGTTCTGTCAATCTGAAACTATTGCACAGTAGCAAAGTTATTTTTTTAAATCCTAATCACAATTAAGTTCTTTTTAATCACATATACATTCAGTGACAAACACTAAAAACTTTTGGACAATAAAAAATGTGCAACTCTAACATAAAAACAGCAATTAAGAGAAAGTATCTGTAGCAAATAGAACCAAAGATGAAGGTATATATACATATGTAAGTTCATAAGTATGTATGAGAAACAATGAGAAAAAAGTTAAATAGGCAAGAGAAGACTAGAATTCATACATAAGGGAATGCAATAGACTAAACAATGATTATAAGAAAAAAAATTGGGGGCGGGAGGGGTACACCTCATGGCTTGTGGGATCTCAGTTCCCCAAGCAGGTTCCTCAAGCATGGTAGTGAAGGCCTGGAATCCTAACCATTAGGCCACGACAGAACACCCAGAAAAAAAATTTTTTAACAAAACAATTAGGTATCACTAAAGTTGATGCTTTTGAANTTTTTTTTTCTAAAAAATCAACTAGTGTTAATCACACTCTTCTGTAATACAGGTAAGAGCCTACAATTTCTCACTAAGTTTTCCCTCATAAATCTGTCTTTTTTTCATTGTCTTTGTACCTGGTCAACAATTCTTACCCAGTTTCAAGAGACAAGAAGAAACATGTGATCAAGATTTCACATTTTTTTAAATTGCTCTAGAAAGCCTGTCCCAACACACAGATCTACACACAGATATGAGGCTCTGAATATAGGAGAATAATGTTTTCAGAGGTGAGAGGAGGGACACTGGGTTCTAAAATCAGTAACATGAAATTGCAAATAGTTAAAATGATCTTGAAAATTTCTTAAATAACCTGGAAAGTACAATACCATCTACACAATATTTATCAGTTCCTCTCTTAGTCTGTGTTTCTCTACAGTCAGATATTAATGCCAATAAGACATTAAATTCTTCCTTCATGCTGATGATAAAATCATCACAACCGACTTGCCTGGTCTCCTGAAAAACGTGTTTCCCATTCTGCTGGTGGTCAGAATCCTTAAAACTCATTCTTTCCACTGGTTTTAACAACAGGTGGCCGTGACTTGTTCACCATAAGCAACACAGAGAGTTGCTGCCTGGTCATGACTGGCTAAATGGGAATGGCAAGGATTTCCTGACACATCTCTTCTTCTTCAGGGTCAGATGTCACATTTTATTAACGGCATCCAACAACTCCTGTACATCTTCTAATTGGAGGTCCAGGGACATAGGGAGAACCAAAGAGTGATAAAGAAAATCAAGGGCTCATCATCTATTGTATAGGAAGCTGTAGACTTTGCTGTTCAGATGTCATCTGCATTTCTGTAGTTCTTCATGCCGCAAATATTTTTTGAGCATCTACCATGTTTAGGTATAAGGTAAACAGTGTAGATAAAACCACCGTGGTAACTGCTCTCACACAGCCCACAGTACAGTGGGGAGGACGCTAATTAAAATACAGTAGGACAAGTGAATAGCACACAAGCATGGGTGCTATAAAGACTCAAAGGACAAATACCTAAATTGGACCTGGAGGAGGGAGTCATCAAGGAAGGCTTCCTGAGAGAAGTGATTTCTTTTTTTTTTTNTGTGGCCACTACTCAATGCAAGGGAGTCTGGGAAGGGGAGACTGCCCCCAGCTAAACCTGGTTCTGATGGGCATAGGGGCCACCAGCAGTTCTGGCCACCTGATATCCGGGCTGTGTGGTCTTTTCCCATCCCCATCGGCTCCTTTTTCTCTTGCTTCTACCTCCTCCCCACGCTTGCTGACCAGTGTCTCCTCCAGTGGGACCCTGGTTAGTACCAACAGCTAGACTTGGGCATCTTGGTTGGTCTTAATTCTCATATAGGAAATGCCTCTCTTCCCAGAACCCAAACACATGAGATGCCCAAATGGCCAGGACATGTTTCCTATCTCAAAGATATTCCAACAACCACATAATTGTGCTTGACTTTCCAGAACCATCTAGGATGTGCCCCAAGGGGCAGGTCCTCTTCTCCCAAAATCAGGTCCACAGTGAAGCTTTTTGGACCTAAGGACTTGCAAAAACACGAGAAGCCTTCTGAAGAACCCAGAAAGCCTTGATCATCATACCAGAAGGATCCTCTGACAGGGCTCCTTGGCTCTGTATGAAGCCTTTTCCTGGTTCCTGTCTGGAGTCCTGGGAATCTGAGTGGTGTCAGGACAGAGAGTGGGTTTCAGATACATCAGGCTGGACTTGAGCATTTCACCCCTTCCAAAGAGGGCTGTTTTGAAGAAATTGAGAGAGTCAGAGGGACAAACACACTTTTCCACAACTATTTTGTAGCGGAGCTAAGGTTCATACCCAGGTCAGGCAACACAATACCCATCTCCCCTTGGCCCAGAAAAGCCCCTGAGTGTCTGAATCAACCCTCCCATTGGATGGATAGGGAAACAGAGACCCGAGGCAGGGAACTGAGGGCGGGGAGGGGGGGATTTGGTCAGACACAGTGCATACTTGACAGATGTCTTCAGGCACAAGAGTTTGACAGAGATCGTTTGACTCTAATAATCTCAGCTGATTATTTAAAGCAAAGGAGAAGAAGAAGAAAGGAGTGAGAAGGTAAGTTCTGGGTTCTGCATAATAGCACCTCATGGAAAGAAACTGCTTCTCTTCTGCCTGGATTGTCCTTCTCTCAAACTTCCACACACTCATTTCTTCACATCTTCTATTGATATTCAAGTGCCACTTTCTAGCATTTGCCTCCTGAAATGGTTTCTTTTCCTTAGAAAAGAAGTCTAGGAACGGGCAGTCCANCTTCTGCCTGGATTGTCCTTCTCTCAAACTTCCACACACTCATTTCTTCACATCTTCTATTGATATTCAAGTGCCACTTTCTAGCATTTGCCTCCTGAAATGGTTTCTTTTCCTTAGAAAAGAAGTCTAGGAACGGGCAGTCCAGGGTTAATAGGATGGTTTCATGATCCCACCAGGGACCCAGGCACCTCTATTCCTGTCCTCAGCACTTGGTTTTATATTTTTAAGATCAGTTGGTGGTCCTAAAAGGCTGCTGGAGATATAGGCAACAAGCCTGACTTCTAGACAGAAGGAGGAATAGAAAAAAATATATGCCTTATTCTTGTTAAGGAAAACTTTACAGAAGTCTCATGCGACACTTGGGCTTACCTGTCATTGGCTGAAACATACTCCATGTCTATATCTATCTGCTAGAGAGATGGGGAAATGTGGTCTTTTAACTGGGCCTCAGTGTCTTCATCTGTAAAATGGGCATAAAAATATCCACCTTGATGCCTGTTGGGGCACTAGAGATCAGGAACACAATATCTTAGTAATGATAGTGGCTTAGTAATGGGAAAGCTCAGCCTTTGTCTTACACTGTAACACTTAATTCCTTTGACAACCCCATTTTAATTCCTTTATTTTCTATAAGAAATCTGAAAAATTAAAGAGTTGCTAAATAATCAAGGTAAGATTTGAAGCCAGCTGGTTTGATTCCATACACATTTCAATACTGCCTGCAAAAAACTGGGAATTTGTAATTGACAGGTTAAAAAAAAAAACCTCTAAACTTCATGGTACATACCTATTAAAATGGCTAAAGTTAAAGTTGGGTGACATATCTATATGACATTCTGGAGAAAGCAAAATTAGAGTCAGAAATCAGATGGCTTGTTAGGGGCTGGAGACGGGGAAAGGTTTGGCTACAGAGGGTCAAAAGAGAAATTTTGGGTGATGAAAATATTCTATATCTTGACTGAGGTGAGAGATGGTTGTTGCTGCTGCTGCTATGTCACTTCAATTGAGTCCAACTCTGTGCGACCCCACAGACGGCAGCCCACCAGGCTCCCCTGTCCCTGGGATTCTCCAGGCAAAAACACTGGAGTGGGTTGCCATTTCCTTCTCCAATGCATGAAAGTGAAAAGTGAAAAGGGAGTCGCTCAGTCATGTCTGACTCTTCACGACCCCATGGACTGCAGCCCACCAGGCTCCTCCATCCATGGGATTTTCCAGGCAAGAGTACTGGAGTGGGGTGCCATTGCCTTCTCCAGAGAGACAGTTACATGAAAGTTATAAAACTGCATACAAGAGCAAAATTTACTGCATGTAAATTATGTCTCAGTTTCAAAAATTACAACATATTGTCTCATTCAAATATCCCAGGGGAATTTCCCTGGAAGATCATGGCATCCGGTCCCATCACTTCATGGGAAATAGATGGGGAAACAGTGGAAACAGTGTCAGACTTTATTGGGCTCCAAAATCACTGTAGATGGTGATTGCAGCCATGAAATTAAAAGACCCTTACTCCTTGGAAGAAAAGTTATGACCAACCTAGATAGCATATTCAAAGCAGAGACATTACTTTGCCAACTAAGGTCCATCTAGTCAAGGCTATGGTTTTTCCAGTAGTTATGTACGGATGTGAGAGTTAGACTGTGAAGAAAGCTGAGCGCCAAAGAATTGATGGTTTTGAACTGTGGTGTTGGAGAAGACNGACAGAAATTGTATGGACCTAAGAGAAGCAGAAGATATTAACAAGAGGTGGCAAGAATACACAGAAGAACTGTACAAAAAAGATCTTCACGACCAAGATAATCATGATGTTGTGATCACTCACCCAGTGCCAGACATCCTGGAATGTGAAGTCAAGTGCCCCTTAGAAAGCATCACTACAAACAAAGCTAGTGGAGGTGATGGAATTCCAGTTAAGCTATTTCAAATCTGGAAGGATGATGCTGTGAAAGTGCTGTACTCAATATGCCAGCAAATTTGGAACACTCAGCAGTGGCCACAGGACTGGACTACATCAGCTTTCATTCCAATCCCAAAGAAAGGCAATGCCAAAGAATGCTCAATCTACTGCACAATTGCAATCATCTTGCATGCTAGTAAAGTAATGCTCAAAATTCTCCAAGCTGGGCTCCAGTAATACGTGAACCGAGAAATTCCGGATGTTCAAGCTGGATTTAGAAAAGGCAGAGGAACCAGAGGTCAAGTTGCCAACATCGACTTGATCATGGAAAAAGCAAGAAACTTCCAGAAAAACATTTATTTCTGCTTTATTGACTACGCCAANCAGGAGGAAAAGTGGACGACAGAGGATGAGATGGCTGGATGGCATCACCGACTCGATGGACGTGAGTTTGTGTGAACTCCGGGAGATGGTAATGAACAGGGAGGCCTGGCGTGATACAATTCTTGTAGTTGCAAAGAGTCAGACACGATTGAGCAACTGAACTGAACTGAAGAAGAATTTTGACAAGCTCCAATAACGAGGACATAGAGGAGTAAGAAAAGTCAGGTAGAAGGGACATTTTAAAAATAATTTTGTTTTCTGAAACTATTAATTTAATTTGATTTAAAAATAAGTAGGGAAATCTGGGCTTCCCAGGTGGCACTAGTGGTAAACAACCCACCTGCAGATGCAGGAGACCCAGTTAGGTTTGATCCCTGTGTTGGGATGATCCCCTGGAGAAGGGCATGGCGACCTACTCCAGTATTCTTGCCTTAAGAATCCCATGGACAGAGGAACCTGGCAGGCTGCAACCATAGGGTTGCAAAGAGTCAGACAGGACTGAAGCAACTTAGCATGCACACATGTACACTTAGGAAAGCCATATATACATATTCTTGGGTTACCTTTAATGTCTACTGACTCAGAATATCTGGAAAGTGTTCAAGAATCTGTGTTTTTCTTTACTTAAGTTGAGGTTTATTAATTTACAATATCATATAAATTTAGTTGTATAGCAGAATAATTCACAGTTTTTGAAGATTAAACTCCATTCATGGTTATAAAATACTGGATATATTCCATGCATCATATCATATATCATTTAGCTCATTCATTTTATATATAGTAATTGTACCTCTTAATCCTCCAACTGTATCTTGCTATCTAGTTCCTGTTCCCTCCCTCTCCTCACTGGTAGATGTTTGTTGTCTATATTTGCAAGTCTGTTATTTCTGTTGTTTTTATATTCACTAGTTTTTTTTTTTTTTTTGTATATCAAATATGGTGGTGATAAATATCTTTCACTTTCCAAGTTATTTTGCTAAATCCTAATGCTCTTCAAGTCTGTCTTTGTTGCAAATGGCAAAACTTCATTCTTTTGTATAGCTGAATAGTATTCGATGGCATATATTTATCAAGTCTCCTTTATCCTTCATGTATTGACAGACACTTAGATTGCTTCTGTGTTTCTGTGTCTTGGCTATTGCTATAATAAACATTAGGGTGCATCAGTCAGATCAGTTGCTCAGCCATGTCCGACTCTTGATCCCATGAACTACAGGACTCCAGGCTTCCCTGTGCGTCATCAACGCCCAGAGCTTATTCAAAGTCAAGTCCATCCAGTCAGTGGTGCCATCCAACCATCTCATCCTCTGTTGTCCCCTTCTCCTCCTGCCTTCAATCTTTCCTAGCATCAGGGGAATTTTCCAGTGAGTCAGTTCTCATCAGTTTGCCAAAGCATTGGAGCTTCAGCTTCAGTATCAGTCCTTCCAATGCATATTCAGTACTGATTTCCTTTAGGACGTACTGGGCTTGATTTTCTTGCAGTCCAAGGGACTCACAAGAGACTTCTCCAACACCGCAGTTCAAAAGCGTCAATTCTTTGTCACTCAGCGACTTAGCAGCAGCAGCAGCTTTCTTTATAGCCCAGCTCTCACATACATTACTATGATTGCTTCTGTGTTTCTGTGTCTTGACTATTGCAAACAGTGCTATAATAAACATTGGGGTGCATGTTTCTTTTCAAATTAATGTTTTTGTTTTCTTCAGATATACTCAAGTTTGAAATTGATGGATCATAAGGTAGTTTTAGTTTTTCTGAGGAAGCTTCATAGTGTTTTTCATAGTAGTTGCACCAATTTTCATTTCCAGCAAAACTATACAATGGTTCCTTTTTATCTACATTCTTGCCAATGTTTATTTTTTGTGGTCTTTTGGATGATAGGTATTCTGACAGGTATTAATAGCATCACTGAATCAGTGGACATGAGTTAGAGGAAACTCTGGGAGTTAGTGAAGGACAGGGAAGCCTGGCACAATGGAGTACGTGGGGTCAGAAAGACTCAGACACAAATTAGCAACTGAACAACGGCAGAAACAACAACAACATTGTGACAGGCATGACGTTAATACTTCACTGTGATTTTGATTAACATTTCTCTAATAATTAGTGTTGCTGAGCATCTTTGCACATGCCTATTGACCAAAGTGATGGGAATACCAGATCACCTAACTTGTCTCTTGAGAAATTTGTATGCAGGTCAGAAAGCAACAGTTAGAACTGGTCATGGAACAACAGACTGGTTCNATTTTTTAATGTGTATCATTAATTGATTTGTGGATACTGAACCATTCTTGCTTTCCTGAGGTACTTCACTCTAGATGGTGACGTTTGACTCTTCTAAAGTGTTGTTTGATTGTTTTGCTAGTATTTCACTGAGAATTTTGCATCTATGTTTATCAGTTATATTGTCCTATAGTTTTACTTTCTTTGTGGTATCTTTGTCAGATTTTGGTATTGGAGTGATGCTGGTCTCATAAACTAAGTTCAAAAATGTTCTTTCCTCTGAAAATTTTGTAATGGTTTAAAAAAGATAGATTTTAGTTCTTTTCTAAATATTTGGTAGAATTTAGCTGTGAAGCTTTTGTTTGTTGGGAGGTCTTTCTTTTTTTTAATTATTACTATTTCAATTTCATTACTGATATTCAGTCTATTCATATTTTCTATGTCTTCCTTGTTCAGTCTGGAGAGATTATACATTTCTAAGAATTTGTCCATAACATGTTGTCCATTTTACTGATTCTTTATATTTCTGTGATCTTGGTACAAATTACTGTGTATAAATATATAATATATACTTAATTTAATCTAATTTTCAGTTCAGTTCAGTTGCTCAGTCACATATGACTCTTTATGACCCCATGGACTGCAGCACATCAGGATTCCCTGTGTTTTATTTTGGATCCTATAGGACAGTTAGACCAGGCAGATAGATTTTTAATTCCTATGAAATTCAGATACAGCAGAGTTTTTATTTTAAAATGCATGGATCTTCCTTCAAAGGACTCTGTAAGCTTATCTTTAACTATGAGGACAATTAAAAATGTCATTGTATTGATTAATATCAAGCTTAATTTTGTCTTTTTTTAAAAGTTAAGTGCTAGTTTTACAATTTATAGTGAAAGAAATGGCAAACCACTCCAGTACTCTTACATGGAAAATTCCATGGATGGAGGAGCCTGGTAGGCTACAGTCTATGAGATCGCCAAGAATCAGAAATGACTGAATGACTTCACTTTAGCTTTGGCTTTTTTTATGATTTACCTATATTCATATAAGGAAAATTAATGTTTGTTTAATTAAATTTGTTGAAATATAATTTGATATGAAGTTAAGATTTTTATAGGAACGATAAAAGACCTTAGATTTTATTATTTATTTTTTCAAATTAAATTTATAGAGGTATTTAAAATAATTTTATTTGTAAGTTAGTGAGTGATTATGATTTTTCAATGGAGATATTATGACAATATTTTTTTAAGTTGCTGCAAATCTCTTATGATTCTATACATTTACAGAAAATGGGAGAGAGAGATAAGCACAGTTTAAGTAGGCTGAGTTATTTTTATACTTATAATTACTGACATGATCAACATTTAAATTTATAAGATTGAAAAATAACCTTATCAAATCTTATCTATTACATTTTCAGTATACTTACTGCTTTTCTCAGAGAATAATACAAAGTATGTTATCATTTAACTTTCACACTACTAATATTCTTGGAAGTGAAATAATTAATACAGAAATTGTACACTTCATTTCATGGGCCAGGGACCCTGTAGTAAAAATAGAGTATTATGATATTTCCTGCTATTTTAAACAAATATACATATTAAAATGAAATTGTCAAAATAAGGATAAAAACATTAGCTGTTTTGGCTAATTTGGGGTGAACAATAATCAAATAGGTTAATTTTATCCATTTAAAATATAAATTTTCATGTGCAATGAGTGGTTGTGTTAGTGTATTGATTTATAATGTATACATACATTTTTATTAACTAGCAATATAATAATTGAAGACGAGATTTATTTGCATGTTTAAGTCATTCAAATTGCAGAAAAACACTATGGAATCATAAGCCTTTAGATACTGCTTATGTGGGCAACTGCAACACCTTCTGAAAAGATAAAAGACAGTGCAGATGACATAGTTCATAAGTAAGGCACAACTATGTGTATAAAGGCCAATCTGTTTGTAGAAAGAAGTGTGCTGTGCTATTAGAAGAGGCTACTGTTAGTTTGACTAGTGGGAAAAACTTCATGATAGAAAGTTTTTAATGGGCCTAGAAGACTTTTTGCTATCAGTAGACAGAATATTGTTGGATGAGACTTTCAGGAAAGTTTTGATAGAGGGAGACTGAAAAGGAAATGTAAATGGTTCAGGAGACAGAGGGACATGAATAGGATCAGATAGTTTTAATTGTATAGAATAGTAAAATATTTTTATAAAGATAGTTTAGGATAGATTGCATGGAATTCTAAATAATTAAATTATTGGAATTTTATACTTTACTAATGGTGGATTTTTTTAAAACAATTTTTCAAACTTCAGATGATTCTTGGATAGAAAGATGAAATATATTCATTTTCAAAATGTTTCTGATCTTGAAATTTTGAACTCTTCAGATAATTTTACCAGGTAAAATCTGTCAGGTAAAATTATATGATAAAATTATCTAGTGAAAGTGAAGTCGCTCAGTCGTGCCTGACTCTTTGCGGCCCCCATGGACAGTAGCCTGCACCAAGCTCCTCTGTTCCTGAGATTTTCAAGGCAAGAGTACTGGAGTGGGTTGCCATTTCCTTCTCCAGGGAATCTTCCCAACCCAGGGATTGAACCCAGGTCTCTCACATTGTAGACAGACACTTTACTGTCTGAGCCACCAGGGTTAAAAACGCATATTTAAGGTACCTAAACCCCAGTTGTCTAATAGAGTAAGTCTAAGTGGAATCCGGAAAAGGCAATGGCACCCTACTCCAATACTCTTGCCTGGGAAATCCCATGGATGGAGGAGCCTGGTAGGCTACAGTCCATGAGGTCGCTAAGAGTCGGACACGACTGAAGCAACTTCATTTTCATTTTTCACTTTCATGCATTGGAGAAGGAAATGGTAAATGGCAACCCACTCCAGTGTTCTTGCATGGAGAATCCCAGGGACAGAAGAGCCTGGTGGGCTTCCATCTATAGGGTTGCACAGAGTCAGACACGAATGACGCAGCTTAGCAGCAGCAGCAAATGGGATCCAGGGCTTTGCATTTTTAGCAAACTTACTATATCTTATTTTCATAATGAAGCTCCAAAACCATAAAAAGAAACACTGTTGCCAGTGGAACTCTACTTGGGTTTACTGTTTTTGTTGTTCAGTGGCTCAGTCATGTCTCTGACTCTTTCATGGACTGCAGCATTCCAGGCTTCCCTGTCCTTCACTCATATCCACTGAGTGGTAATGCCATCCAACTATCTCGTCTTCTGTTGTCTTCTTCTCTTCCTGCCTTCAGTTTTTCCCAGGGTTACTAGAGCCCAAATATCTAATGCCCATCTCTGGGGCTTGTCTTTAAATGCAGAACATATCAAACATTCTTTCAACAATAAATACACCTGCATAACTGAAGATGACTCTACTCTTTTACTGACAGAATGTGGTCCACTGGAGAAGGGAATGGCAGACCACTTCAGTATTCATGCCTTGAGAACCAGGTGAACCGCATGAAAAGGCAAAATGATAGGATACTGAAAGAGGAACTCCCCAGGTCAGTAGGTGCCCATTATGCTACTGGAGATCTGTGGAGAAATAACTCCAGAAAGGATGAAGGGATGGAGCCAAAGCAAAAACAATACCCAGCTGTGGATGTGACTGGTGATAGATGCAAGGTCCAATGCTGTAAAGAATATTGCATAGGAATCTGGAATGTCAAGTCCATGAATCAAGGCAAATTGGAAGTGATCAAACAAGAGATGGCAAGAGTAAACGTTGACATTCTAGGAATCAGCTAACTAAACTGGACTGGAATGGGTGAATTTAACTCAGATGACCATTAAATCTACTGTTGCGGACAGGAATCCCTTAGAAGAAATGGTGTAGCCATCGTGGTCAACAGAAGAGTCTGAAATACAGTACTTGGATGCAATCTCAGAAATGACAGAATGATCTCTGATCGTTTCAAAGGCAAACCAGTCAATATCACAGTAATCCAAGTCTATACCCTAACCAGTAATGCTGAAGAAGCTGAAGTTGAATGGTTCTATGAAGACCTACAAAAGCTTTTAGAACTAACACCAAAAAAGATATCCTTTTCATTATAGGGGACGGGAATGTAAAAGTAGGAAGTCAAGAAACACCTGGAGTAACAGGCAAATTTGGCCTTGGAATATGGAATGAAGCAGGGCAAAGGCTAATAGAGTTTTGCCAAGAGAATGCACTGGTCATAGCAAACACCCTCTTGCAACAATACAAGAGAAGACTCTACACATGGACATCACCAGATAGTCAACACTGAAATCAGATTGATTATATTCTTTGCAGCCAAAGATGGAAAAGCTCTATACAGTCAACAAAAACAAGACCAGGAGCTGACTGTGGCTCAGATCATGAATTCCTTATTGCCAAATCCAGACTTAAATTGAAGAAAGTAGGGAAACCACTAAATCATTCATGTATGACCTAAATCAAATCCCTTATGATTATACAGTGGAAGTGAGAAATAGATTTAAGGGCCTAGATCTGATAGATAGAGTGCCTGATGAACTATGGACAGAGGTTCATGACATTGTACAGGAGACAGTGATCAAGACCATCCCCATGGTAAAGAAATGCAAAAAAGCAAAATGGCTGTCTGGGGAGGCCTTACAAGTAGCTGTGAAAAGAAAAGAAGTGAAAAGCAAA